>CM046432.1:28669397-28931918 GCA_025506505.1 Flaveria sonorensis | reverse complement strand
GCACCATCCACAAGCAAACGCTGATGAGATTTCTGAATCTTCTACTCATTTGACTTGCCATCTAATACTTGGTTTCAAGAATCTGGATCAACATCTGTTGCTGCTGAGCGTGCTACAAACACTTGCACAGATCTCATAGTGTACAAGAGCTGAAGAATCACCCAATGTCTCAAATCATTGGTGATATCAATGCTGGTGTCTCAACTAGAAGTCAAGTGTCCAACTTCTGCTTCTATGCTCTCTTCATCAGTCAGCAAGAGCCAAAGAACTATCATATTGCATTAAGAGACAATGGATGGGTTGATGCCATGCAGCTTGAGCTCTTCAGTTCAAAAAGCAGCAAGTGTGGAAACTGGTTCCTCTACCCAGGTAAGTGTGCAATAGGCACTAAATGGGTGTTTAGGAATAAAACAGATGAAAATGGGCAAATTGTCAAGAACAAGGCCAGACTGGTTGTTCAGGGGTTTTCACAAGAAGAAGGTATTGATTATGATGAAACCTTTGCCCCTGTAGCCAGACTGGAGGCAATTAGATTGTTCTTAGCTATGCTGCATTCCACAATCTTAAAGTTTTTCAAATGGATGCTGCATTCCACAATCTTAAAGTTTTTCAAATGGATTCAAAAGTGCATTTATATGGTAAAATAAAAGAAGAGGTTATGTGTGTCAACCACCAGTTTTGAGGATAATAAACATCCTGATTGGGTGTATAAACTTGATAAGGCTCTTTATGGGTGAAACAAGCTCTAGAGCCTGGTATGAAACACTGTCAAATTTTCTTCTTCAGAATAATTTCACTAGAGGCTCCATAGATAAAACTTTGTTCATAAGAAAGTGGGTCAGCATAAGCTCCTTGTTCAAATTTATGTTGATGATATTATTTTTGCACCTCTGATCCACAGTTGTGTGATGCATTTACAAAGTTGAGGCAACAAAAATTCGAAATGAGTGCCATGGGAGAATTACAGTTCTTTCTAGGTTTGCAAATCAAACAAAGGCTGATGGAACTTTCATCATCAGTCAAAATACACAAAGAGTCTTTTGGAAAAGTTTGATTTACAAAACTGTAAGCCCTGTTCTTACTCCCATGTGCAGCACCACACAACTGGATGCAGATCAGAAAGGTAAAGCTGTTGATGAAACACTTTACAGATGTATGATTGGGTCCTGATGTACTTAACAGCTTCTAGACCAGATATTATGTTTGCAACTTGTGTTTGTACTAGATTTCAGGTGCTCCTAAAGAGTTCATTTGATTGCAGTCAGTAAGAGGATCTTTAGATATCTGAAGGTACTCAATCTCTAGGTCTTTGGTATTCCACTGGGCACTCTTGCAAATTAGTTGCTTTTTCTGATAGTGACTATGCAGGGTGTAAATTAACTAGAAAATCAACTTTGGTGGATGTCAATTTAGGCAATGTTTGGTTCTTGGTAGAGTAAGAAACAAACATCTGTTGCTACATCCACTGCTGAAGCCGAGTACATGCTGCTGCAAGTTGTACATCTCAGGTACTCTGGCTTTAGAATCAATTATGGGATTATGGCATTACAGAGGACTAAGACTCCATTACTAATGGATAGTGCTTCAGCTCTTTGTATTGTCAAGAATCCAGTCCAGCACTCTAGGACCAAACATATTGAGATCAGACACCATTTTATTAGGGATTGTTTTGAAAAGGTCGATTGATCAAAGTTTGTCCTAGTGCTGATGAGCTTGCAGACATATTTACTAAGCCTTTGGACAGTTCAATTTCCAAAACACCTAGTGTTAGGCTTGGTATGCTGCAGCTAGAATAAGTGAAACTACTGATGATCTCAGTCAACAAGTACTGATGAGCATTCGTATACTATTGTCACAAATAAGTACTGATAAGTTCTTTTATCCTCAGTAGTTTCATAACTACTGAAGACTAAATTACTTAAAAGTACTGAAGTACTCTATCTGTGAAGGAAAAAACTGATGTGGTTACAACTACTGATGTAGTTACAACTACTGATGTTAGTATAACAGATAAGTACTGATGACCAATGAAACGTCTGAAAATCAGACAAAAAGTCTGATAAGTGTTGAGGTCAGAATGAAACAGCTGATGAGCTAAGAATTGACGACAACAGCTGATGAGAAACTTTCTCTTCAGTTGTTTCTACAACTGCTGTTTCACTTCATACAACTGAAGCCAAAACCATGTCTTCAGTAGTTTTAAAATACTGATGACTAACACCAAATCTTCAGTTGCTTACAACACCTGAAGCCAAACACCATGTATTCTCACAACTATGATGACTAATACCAAGTCTTCAGTTGTTACAACTTCTGAAAGTTAATACCAGGTCTTCAGTTGTTTTCAAACAACTGATGATAGCACCAACACTTTCAGTCATTTTATATCAGCCTTTTCTTACCCTATAAATACCTAAACCTACTTTCAAACGTTTCATTGGCGTTTTATGTCCTTCACTCTCTCAACAATGGCGACCATGAAACTCAAACCCACACACAACTGTGTTGCCTACCCTCGAAATCGGCCTTTGGAACAAATTTGATAATGCCATCGATCTTATGGTAGATTCCCAGTACCGAAACCGTTTCTTCTGAATCCTACCATATACCCCGATTCCCTAAGCCAATTCGGACCAAAGTCTCTGTGCAAATGGTGAGAATGATAGCCAAATCACTCTCAGCAGTGGTTGTTAACCAGAAAACAGGTGGTCATCACTCCAGACATCATTCGACAAACCCTAAATCTACATGATGCCACCTGCGTCACAGAATACCCGAAAGGCACAACTGATATGTCTTTCATCAATAACGGGTATGAAGGAGACTTAAGTGCTACCACCATTCTGAAGAAGCACTTCCATGATGACTGACGTCTTATATTCCACATGGTGAATGTCTGCTTGCATCAAAAACTCCTCATGGGATCAGATGTCCTCCCGATGGCAACAGGTATTATACTCTATCTTTGAACGACAAAATCTAAATTTTTTGAGATAGTTTTCAGGAACTAAAGGATCTGGCTTTGAAAACCTGTGGCAAACAGATGGATATTATATCCCAGGTTTCTCATGGCCATATTTTAAATCAGCTAAATCAGACGGCCTTGTTGGCCTTGGAGTCCTGCTCCGGCTGTATTGCCTGAACTATACTCCAGCACAACTCTGACCCTACACTGAAAGGGGCTGCCCGGCTGCTAAAACACAAGCAGCGGGAACCCACAGCCTCCACTTCCAGATCCAAAGTCCCCACCAAACCCAACACAAAAAGCCCAAAAAGGCTACTCAGGGAGATGAGTCCCCTGAGGATGCCCCTGTACCACCAATACAGGAAACACTTACTGGTTCTAACCCCCCAGTAGTGTCAAAGACTCCACCAGCCCTAGCCGCTCAGGCATCCTCTCAACAGGATCCTGATGCAACTATAATTGGGGATACCACAATGCTGGAACCTATCTCAATTGAGAAGGTTACCATTGAAGAGCACCAGTCACCCCGGGTGCAATCTGCTTCAAACCTATTCCAAATGCAACCGCCCCTCAAAGCCCAACCATTATAGTTGCACAAGTGCTGAGTCAGCTGCATTCCTCTTCCTCCTCCCAGAAACCAATTACAATGGGGAGACCTCAAGAGCTGAGGAAGAGGACCAAAATGCTGATGATAACCCACAGCACAGGGTTATAATGTTCAATCTCCCCGTGTAGAGGAGGAGGTTAGAACATCTGGTGAGGCTGCCACTTCTACTGATTCAGCAAATGAACAGGATGCAGTTGGTAACATCTCTAAGACCTCACCAGAGGCAACTGCCGATGAAGGACTCAGTCCTGAGGCAGGAAGTCCCCAGAACCAAGAACAAGGGGCACATGCTACAACTGATCTACACTCAGGGATGTACATCCTGATTCAATCAGGAGGTCAGGTGATTCAGCAAAGACTGATGATGACCTGGGCTTTTTCTTTGATGTCTTAGCCCATAACACAATCCTTGAGGCTGAGGTGAGCAGACTCAAAGAACTGCTTGCCAAAATGTCTCAGGATCAAAGTCCATCTGCCCCAATAAACCCACAGATGGCACCTTCATCTGAAGGTTCACCAAACACTCAGCCACTACACTCAACTGAGCCACCAGCCACTGCTTTGGCACCACCTCTCAGGGACAGAACCCCTCTGAGCAGATGGTTGCTACCTTTCAACATTCCTTACCTCTCATCACTCCCATCATCAATGAGATTGTGCATAAAGCCATTGATGAGAGGATCTCCTCAAATCTACAAAAACACTTGTTGATGATGCTGTGCAAAAGAAGCTTTCTGCCATTCAAACCCCTGACCCAATGCACCAAAAAAGGGGGAGTCTAAGGCAGTGAAAGAAAGAAAGAGAAAGAGAGTGGAAGATGAGAAACAACAAGAGAAAAGAAAAGGAGTTAGAAAAGGAAAAACAGCTGATCACATACAAGAGAAAGAAAAGTGCTGAAACTCAAAAGCTGATGAAGAGAAATCATTGGAAGATTGGTTAAAGAAGCTGATGAAGCTCACAGCAGATCAATGGACAGAATAATAGACCAACTCTTCAGATAGGCTTTGATACAGCTACATTAGACACTGAGATCAGAAGGCTGGAGATTAAAGAGATACAAGAGAGAGGGGCCAGTTACAGTGTGATGGAAAGGGAGAGGTTGGAGATAATGATCAGGTTTATTGCAAAATACTTGGGAAGATCATTAATTGAGATTAAATCATGGACCAGAGACAGTATTCTGGCAATAACCACCAGAATCTGTGCTTCTGAAGCATTCAATAAGGGGTTGATTATCGAAGCCTTAGATGAAGCAGGTGCTGGGAAGAGAACTGATATGGCCAAGCTTTCCAAAGCCAAACTTACCACAAAAATGCTAGATCAGCCTTCCCAAACTCCCACTCAAAAAACAACAACCAACAACTCTCCAAACCAATCCCTAAACCTAAACTTAAACCAACTCAACCCTCAAAACCAACTCCCTTACCCCAAAAACCACCTCAAACCACATCCAATGATGCACCAGAAGGAGGAGAAGGGTGTTGAGGATGGAAGAAGAAGAAGAGAAGAGATGATGAAGAAGACAGTCTGCCAATCTCTGCTGTTCTAAAAATACTGAGCCCAGAAGTCAACAAATGATCACACCAGACTTTCAGAGGCAAATGGTGTGAAAGTTAAGATTGAAGAAGAAGAACAGCAGAAACAGCACGATGAGCAAATTTTGAAGATGGTTGACAAAGAGTTTCCTCAGTCATCATCTATACAAGCCATGAAGAAACACGCTCAAAGGCTGTATGCTCTCAGGCATACCTTTCAATATCAAAAGGAGAGAGTAAGGATTTGGCCAGACCCAGGGTTAGTTCTAGAATTCATAAGAAATCCATACCAAGTAGATACAATGGCCAAGTGAGAAAGACCATAGATGATGTTATTATGTTGGCCATTGTAGTCTCACCCTGGGAGATACTTGAAGACTTCAAGAGAGCCTACAAGTCAAAGATGACCCCTCAAACTCTAATGGAGAACAAAATGGTCAAGAAGGGGTTGTTATACAAGAGGCTTGAAGAGATCAAGAAAAATGAACTCCAGTTGTTATTAGAAGGGACTCACCCAGATGAATTTGCTTACAGAGAGATAACAACTGTTGAGTTGAAAAATGGAAGACAGTAAAGTACCTATCAGAGTACTATGGCCAGAGTTCTTCTTCGAAGGAGAAGCAGAAGAACTCATAAGGAGGAACAAGTTGTTTCCTTGAGGCCTACGTCAGAGAGTCTTATAGACTCATCAATGGGAAGTAGGTTTCATGGTTGGGAACAGCTCTGTGTCCAGTTCCCAAGACAGAGTTCCCTTCCATCCTTTGACATTCACATCTACTGAAACCTGTTCCCTGGCCTGTGCTTATCTGATATCTCTGAAGCTGATCAAGAGAGTATTTCTGCCAAGAATAAGTGGGACCTCAATAAGCTTAAAGGTTTTGGCTGCATTGGTTCAGGGGGAGTTTGTTGGACCAAAAGAACCAATGAGCCTGATCAGAAAAACCTTTAAGTCCCACAGACATTACAACAACTGAAGTAGTCTGCAACAGCTGAAGACATCAACTGATAACAAGGTCTGAAGACAAAGTCTGAAGTGAAAGAGCTGAAGACAAAGTCTGAAGTGAAAAAGCTGAAGACAAAGTCTGAAGCTAAAGAACTGAAGACAAGTCTGAAGACAAAAGCTGAAGACAAAGACTGAAGACCAGTTTCAGATATTGTCACAACAGCTGAAGAAGACCTCTTCAGTAGTTGTGATGGTTTCCTTTCAGTAGTTTTATGTTTTGGTAATCAGTACTTGTAGTTTCAGTAGTTTTAGTTTCATCTTGTACTTGCATACTCTGAGATGTTCTTAGTTGTTGTGAACATTCTCAGTAGTTTGCTTACTTTCAGTTGTTTGTAATATTCTGTTAGATGTCACTATCAAGTGACATCAGCAGACGTCACATCCTTTATATAAGGAATGTTGACCTAATTGTAACCTGCGAGCTTAGCGTAGCTTAGCGGCCGCCATACCGAAGCATTTGTGCATGAATGATATTATCCTTTTGCAGAAAACCCTTTCTCTATAACCTGTACTGTTCCATTGAATATCTATGTGTTCTTGCTATATTTGTCTAATTCTTGTTCTAATTCCGCTGCGATTCAACTCTAATTAATCAAACTTAGATCACTGATCCTGTCCAAGTCTCATTTGAGGTTTAGAACTTGCTGCATAGGAGGAGACTGAGGTTGATTGTGGCTGAGATGTATAAGCAGGAGCATGTTATAGCAGAATCAGTAAAGAAACCCTACTCTTACAAAACAGATCACCCTCTTCTTCAGGTAAACTCTCATTTTAGCCATAATGCATTTTCCAGCAGTACATTGCTGGTGATGCAACATATTTGTACTGAGCCATTGAAGCTGTCTATATTATTTTCCTTGAGATTTCATCAATTTCAACAGATCAATTTTGGCTATCAACCGATTCAAGATCATGGAAATTCTCAGTATTCTTTAAAGAGTGTAAATGTTTGCTTCCAGAAGAAAGGAAGAGCATTGAGAAGCTAAAGTTAGATCTTTTAGATCATTTTTGATACCAGTGTTGACATCTTAGTTGGGAGTTGCACAAATCTATTCATCATTTGGTTTATGGTTTCACCAGATAAGTGCTCAAATAGTTCTAATTGTCTTTTCAATTTCTGTTTTGAGATCTGTGAATTTCTTACCTCCTTCACAAATTATCTCAAGGCTTTATACATGGTATATCCATTTGATATCCATCTAGTCTTGTTAGAACTTCAAAAGGTAGTCCTTACACATCAGAGAATATGCTTTTATATCCTTCTTAATTTCTTTAAATCATCACCCAGCAATCCAATTCAGGGTATGGGTTCTAGAGAGTCTTTCAGTGTAGACAATTCCTCCATCAGGACCATCTGAAGTGATAGAAATGTGAGGACCTCTTTCTATTGATTTCCATAGATCAGTATCAATAGAATTAAGGTGATGTTCAATCTAAGTGACCAATTTTTAAATCAGCCCGTTCTTCAGTTTAGGAACTCTGTTCTTGAGTTTTGATTTCACCATTTTTAATTTTGTATTTTAGAAAAAGATTTGTATTGTTGTTTTTTTAAGTTTTGAATTAAAACAATGAATTGAAAATATTTTTTGGATTTTTTAAGTTTTTGAAAAATTTCTGAAAAATCCTAAGGTTGATTGTTGATGCGCCTAAAAACAGTGATGAAGCGCCCAAACAGTTGACTTAGAAACACCTAAGAGAATGCCTTAGAATAATTCTCCAAAATGCCCAATCAGAAATGCGCCGAACAGTTGTGAAACGCCTGATTAAAAACGCCTCAACAGTTGTAATGCGCCTAGTCCACTGGTAATACGGCCCCACAGTGGTAAAACGACTAATCCAAAAACGCCTTAACAGTTGTTGAAACGCCTGAACAGTTGTCAAGCGCCCAAACACTTGGGCAATTTTCAGTAGTGTTTGTTACCTAATGCGCCAACTTCAACAGATTCAAACAAACTAGATCTTCTGAAATCCTTCAAAACTTGATGAATTGACCTAAAATCCTTCATTAGGTAGGAATTCGATCAATTATTAGTCTCTACTTCAATTCATCAATTAACAAACAACAAACGATCTTGTGCTTGAAAATCAGTTCGACTGATGAAGAAAAAGTTCTAACATTGATTTGACTATTACTGAATTGAATGAAATTGAGCTGCAAATTGTGATTCAATTCATGTTTCTGATGATGAAACACAACTGAAATCAACAATTATTTGATTGAATTACTTATCAATCACAGATTCAAGTGATTCAAAAGTTCGATAGTTTGAAGAACTCAAATCACTGAACCAACAACTCTGATACCATTTGATGAGGTCAAAATAGATCGATCTGTGATGATATCATAATACACATTCAATCAAAACAAACACAAGTAATCAAATCTAAGCAAACATATCACAAAAAATCATAGTTTCATTGATAGAATGCATAGAGAATACGAGGTGTAGAAAGAAAACAGTTACAATTCGTTATTATTATCTATCTATACTTTATCTATGCTATTTATACTATCAATACACAAGGAACAATATTTACATAAAAGTCCCTATACTATGACAAAAATGTAAAAGACACCAAAGACAAATGTTAATCTTTAAAGAAGCATCTAAACATTCAAACACCTCAAGTGTTGCTGATCCTGGCCTTTCATCTCAAACAAGTAATGGAAATTCTGATGGAAATGAAAATTGAACTTCCGTAGAAGTAACTAATACATCAGCAGAAGTTAACCATGCATCCGCAGCAGTTACTAATGCATCCGGAGTAGTGAACAATGCATCAGCAGAAGTTCCTTCTACATCCGTAGATGTCCCATCTACTTCTAGAGATGATTCATTACCTTCAACTGAAGTTTCCAATCCATCAGGAGATATTCAAACTACATTCACAACATCTACAGATAAACAAACTACAACATCCATAGTTGTTCCTTTAACTCCCGCAGAAGTTATTTCTACATCTGCAGAAACATAAACTCATGAAAATGGTTTTCATTCAGCATCAGAAGAACAAAATGATGAGGATTTCGACTACTTTGTTGATTCTCCATCTTAGCTGGATCCATCTCCATCGTCATTAACCAATATCACTAACTTGGAATCATCCATTCCAGTTGAATCAATTCCAACATCAAGAATTCATAAGTATCATCCAATAGAAAACATCATTGGTGATCTTAATGCAAGAACCACAAGAAGCCAAGGGGGAGCAGCCAATATTTGTGTTTTCTCTTGTTTTCTTTTACAAGTGGTTCCTCCAAACATCACTGCTGCATTAAAAGACAACAGCTGGATTGAAACAATGCAAGAAGAACTTCAGCAATTCAGAAAGCAAAAAGTTTGGAATCTAGTTGATCTTCCTGAAGGTCAATATCGAATTGGTACAAGGTGGCTTTTCAAGAACAAGCTAGATGACAGAGGTATCATTGTCAGAAACAAAGCAAGGCTAATAGCACAAGGGTATACTCAAGAAGAAGGGAGAGACTACAATGAAGTCTTTGCTCCAGGTTCAAGGATTGAAGCTATTAGAGTCTTCCTAGCGTATGATTCACATAAGAAGTTCATAATTTACCAGATGGATGTAAAATGTGCCTTCTTATATGGTAAAATTGATGAATAAGTCTATGTTGCCCAACCACCAGGCTTTGAAGATCTTGATTACCCACAAAGGGTATACAAGCTTGATAAAGCTTTGTATGGTCTTCATCAGGCACTAAGAAAGTGGTATGAAACACTATCTTCTTTCTTGCTCAAGCATGGTTACAAAAGGGGAACCATTCATCAGACTCTCTTCCTAAAACATGATCATCAAGACCTCTTGGTTGTCCAATCTATGTGGATTATATCATTTTTGGGTCAACAAACAAGAGATTGTGTGAAGTGTTTGAATCGTTGATGAAATCTGAGTTCCAAATGAGTCCCATGGGAGAATTAACATTCTTCCTTGATTTACAAGTTCATCAGAAATCCAATGGAATTTTCATCAATCAGGAGAATTTTGTGCACCAAATCTTGAAGAAGTACAACCTTGCTGACTCGTCTTCATGCAAAACACTAACATCAACAATAGATAAGATTGTACCTGATCTTAAAAGGAAATCTGTTGATCAAAGATTGAATAGATCTATGATAGGATCTTTGATGTACTTAACTGTGAGCAGACCTGACATAATGTTTGCTGTGTGTGTTTGTGCTAGGTACCAATCAGACCCCAAGGAGTCATATATGAATGCTGTTAAGAGGATCTTTAGATACCATAAAGGGAAGCCACCTCTTAGACTTTGGTATCCCAAAGATGGAGATGTCAACCTCTATTCATATTCTGATAGTGACTTTGGAGGTTGAAACAACAACAGAAAATCAACAACTGATGGCTGTTAATTCATTGGACCAAGACTAGTTTCTTGGTAGTACAAAAAACAAACAAATGTGTCAGTATCCACAGCTGAGGCTGAGTACATTACTGCTTTAGCTAGTTGCTCTCAAGTTTTATGGTTGCAAAATCAACTACTTGATTATGGTTGCAATTTTCTTCAAACACCAATTCACATAGATAACTCAGCTGCTATGTTCATAACTGCTAATCCAGTGCAACATAGTAAAACAAAACATATAAAAATTAGATATCATTTTCTAAGAGACTGCTAAGAAAAAGGTTTAATCAAGTTGATCAAAGTGGATACAACAAATCAGCTTGCTGATTTATTCACTAAAGCCTTTGACTCGGTGAGATTTAATTTCTTAATTGAGTCTTTAGGCATGATCAACTTAGATTAGTCATCATCATAATGAAAAGCATGATCTGTCCTTTAAAATACTCAATATGAAAAAGTCAAAAACATCCATAAAACATATAAAACTTCAAAAAATATTATCCTGTTAATGTGTTTTCTTGAAAAAGAAATTCATATCATGGGAAATGATCACACACTATACCTTTGTTTACTTGCCTGGTTTTTAACTTACAATAAAGACTGATCAGATGTGATTTGATATACGAGTAAGTTCAGCTTGTGTGGAAAATAAACAAGTCCATGCTTAACATAATGCCAAGGTGACTAATTATGGGCAATTCCATTTTGAGTAGCAAGCAAGTAAGTCTTAACCTGTTGTGATCAACTCAGTCACCCAAGAACACTATGTTACGACACTTTATAACCTCTATCTTTGCGTATCATGGACCTTCTATTTTGCATGAGCAAAGACCTGGGTTCATAGGCACCTTTGTTTTACATGAGTAAAGACCTGGTGACCTGATGCTGATCATCAATAAGTTCCAAAAAAGGAACAACTCTAAAAGAATCCAATGTGATCAATTGTATATTATCTTAAGGAGCATAAAAATCATATCAACAGCATTAATAAGATTTCAAAGAAATCTTAAGATAGAGCTTATGATTTAAGGAACATAGTTTTCAAGTGTGAAAAAGTGATGTATTGACTCATAAACGGAGGACAAACTCTAATGTTAATTGAATGTGGAGTCCATATTTGTCTATCTTTAATCAAAACCAAAACATGATAAACAGCATGACAAGTGGAATGTATATTCTTGCTTGAATGTATGTGGATCATAATACTTGCAATCAGCACTAGACCTATGTCTATTATACTCATACAAAATGCGTCAGGAAGTTGCTTAGTGTCATATTATGATCCCATGTTATGTTTAAATTGCTTGTAAATATGTTATGTGTAGTTTCTGCTTATAAACAAAAATACAAAAAGATTTTGTTTATGATCTTTTCTTTGCTAATATGATGGACAGATAATTGCTTTTCATGCTATTCTCTTCATAAATTTTTGCTAAATACATAAGTTCATGATTAATCACAACTTTAGGGGGAGTAGTCATTAGCATGAAAAATGAGCTTATCACTTTTAAATGAAGAAAATTGGAGCTTGAGCACTAACTTGGCTACAGGATATCTGAAGTTTTTAACCAAATCAATCTCTTGTACATTTGCCATGAAGAATATTCAACAAGGTCCAACAGCAATCAACAAATGATCTTACAACATGTTAGGATCATATAGCAAAAACATAACAAGTTTGCCTTCCGTAGATGTTCTGCGGAAGAATTAACTTGTGGTTCTGCGGAAGAATTAACTTACGGATAAACTTGATTGTGTATCCAAACAACCACGGAAGGGTAATGAGGTTTAAGGGTCCCACAACATTCAATAAAAGGATTTAAATATTCTGATGGAGTGTAAATGATATTCTTGACCGTTGTCATTCTTATTCACTTTTTCAGACCTAGAAAAGCGCTTTCATCCTATAAACCCCTCTTTCCGCCAACATTTAAATTACCCACTCCACACAACCATCCATACTTAAATTTCAACATCATAACATCAAACATACAACATTATCAAGATAGCTAATAGATTTGCAAAAGAACATAATGTTTGTGCATATCTTAACGTTGAAGACCCAGTGACTGAAGGGTGCAGAGATATAATCAATTATTTGAGAAGATCAAGAATATCTTATGCATAATCTGCGGAAGCAATCATCTATCAATCCCATATGATAGATTTTTGGAGCATAACAAGAATAGAGGAGGAGGACAATGAAATGGTGATTTATTCAACCATAAGAAATGAAGAGTTAAGGATTGATGAAAGAATCATTAGGAGGGTGTTGCAGCTAGGAGAACAAGAAGAGAGACATCCAGATGTGTTTGAGCATGACTAGATTGAAAGAATCTTTCGTTTGATGGGATGTGATGGAGATTCCAAGAATGGAGAGATCAAGAAAGGAAGGTTGTGCAAACCTTATAGGTTTTTGTGCCACACTTATTTGAAGTGTATGTCAAACAGAAAATCTGGGCTAGATAGATTTTCAAGGCACATCTCATTTGTGTTTGAGGGAAGAAGATACAATTATGCTAAATACATCTTTGGGTGCTTATGTGACCACATCAGGGTACAAAAAAAAAGATAAGTTGTACATGTTCCCTAGATTTCTCCAACTGATCATCAATAATGTATTGCCCAACATTCAAAGAGAAGGTGGAGTTTTTGTTCAATCTAACCTTGGGAGGTCTGTGCATAGTAAAATCAGTGGGGAATATCAAGGAAGAGATATGGATATGTTTACACATGTAATAGATGAAAATGCAAACATTCCCTAAGAACTTATATACATTGAACAACAACAAGCACCACCTGCTGAGTCCCCTGAACCTATGAACAAGAACCACTTTCTCCACCACCAACATTTTTGATAAATCAACCAGAAACACCACCTGTTCATCTCAATTCACCAACAAGTGAACACACACAACCTTTCTCTCCTTCCCATTCCCAATCATCATTGAATACTACTACAACAGAAAGATTCTCCCCTGATCACTTTCAACAATCACCACCACATCCATCACCACAACAAGAACCACATTCTCCACCACCAACTCCTTTGATAAATATACCTGCTCAACTGAATTCACCATCAAGTGAACACACCCAACCTTTATCCCTTTCCCAATCCCAATCATCACCCAATCCCAATCATCACTCAATACTACTACAACAGAACCATTCTCACCCGATCACCATCAAACACCTTCTCATCTAACAACACAACAAACTTCCTGTCCCCTATTTTCCTAAACTCACCTCACCAACTGAAAGCCCTGCACTCACTGAAATTATCAATCATGAAGATGATAATGATGATGAAACAAAAGATGGTGCAATAGAAGAAATTTGTTTAGAAGCTAAGGGGAAGAATGACAAGGAAATGGATCAACAAATTGAAGCTTCTTGTGTAGAACAACAAGATGAGAGTGATACTCACTTTGTTGAGATCATTGCTTTTGATGAAGATGATCTAAGAGAAGAGGAGATTAATGTGAGTAAAAGATTCCTTGTTGCTAAATATAACAATCTAATCATCAAAATTAATCAAAAGTTGGAGAAGTTGAGAGAGTTGAAAAGGAAGATGAAGGAGAAAGATGAAACAATTGCAACTCAAGAAGCAACCATCAAGAAGCTAAGAGAAGAAATTCAAACAAATAGTGAAGTGTTTGGCACTATGGATCAGTTGGTAACTGAGTCCTATGATTCTGCTGATAATGAAAGAAAAGAAAAGGAGAAGTTTATGTCTGAGCTAAACAAAGCTTTGAAAACTATCTCTGAATAATCAAATCTGCTGAAAGCAAAAGATGAAGAGATAGAAGCTTTAAAGAAGAAGGTGCTTGTACATCAATTGGATATTCATCAAGAACAAATCCAAGAAGTTTCTCAACAAACATCATCACTAGCAGCTAACCTTCCATTGATGAAGCCAAAATAACCAACCATCAAGTATAACAGAAAGAGAAAGTGTAAGGCCCCGTTCCCGGGACGCTTACAGCTGGACCGTCATTGCATAAAACATTTAAAATACTCATTTCTTTGCAGCAGAAATTAATAACTTTCATTTATAATTAGAACATGTTATCTCATTACATAAATCATTTACATTTCAAAATACAATAACATGTCCAAAATGTGGATGCCAGTCTCAAAACGTCCCCAGTAGCGTATGCATCCATGCCTGTAACTCCTCAGCATCAACAAAATACCTGCCAACTATTATGCATACAAAAAGTCAGCAACGCTGAGTGAGTTCTAGTTTTATATATAAAATACTTTTCCTTCGATTAAAACCGTACTTTACTTTCGTAAGCGATCATACATCATACGTACAAATAGATAATAATATTTATTATCTTATCATTGTTCATCAAACAATACATACCATCATCCGAATCCAGCCTCATGCAATACCCCCGACTCATGTCCGAAGACTGATACTGTGCCGGGGCCGTAAACAAACCCCCGACTCATGTCCGAAGACTGACACAGTACCGGAGTATACGACAAGGATCTTATCTCCTTCACATACCATCGTGTCTCATGCAATACCCCCGACTCATGTCCGAAGACTGATACTGTGCCGGGGCCTTTAAACAAACCCCCGACTCATGTCCGTAGACTGACACAGTACCGGGGTACGCGACAAGGATCTCATCATCCGTTACTTCTATTCTCATCATTCGTTATCTTCCACTTTTATTACATAATACTTTACTCACATTCATACATCATACCACGTAAAGTCACAACATAAAACACAACAGGTATTATAACATAATACATACGTTTTGAAAACCGTTTAACGAAGAAAGATAACACATACATACAACCACAACAATCACACCATAAACATCATCACAAGCCACCACCTCATAAATAAGCATAAGCCACCCCGAGACATCATTTCTTAGCACTTAAATTCTACTTCCCAAAATTCCAGAAAAGAAACCCAAGTCCCCAAAGAAATGCGGACGAGCAAGAACAAATGCGGGAGAACAACATTAATGCGGATAAACACCACTAATGCAGGTGAACACCTCAGAAAATATTTCATCCCAAAGAAATATGCATGAACACTATAGCGAATGCGCATTAATAAAAGAAATGCGGAAGAACACTTAGGCGCATAAGCATCTACAAATGCGGAAACTGTAGCAAGTGCGGAAACTATAGCAAATGCGGGAGAATAAAAGAAATGCGGACGAACAGATTAACCTGCAACATACTTATGCTATTTCCAACTCCCAATCACCATCCTAATACATCCAAGGCTCAGATCTATCATACCACACACTTAGAACATACTAAACATCAAGCCTAATCCAAAAACAACCTCTAAACAAACATTCACAAAACATCCCTCGAACATAAAGCATAAACTCACGGTTATCTTTTAAAAATGCTTGTTCGGTATGCATAATAGCCCCAACACTTTAAAAATCAGTAAAAGAGGGGTCCTAAAACTCACCTTGAAGAAGCTCTTCGAACAAAGCACCTCCAACTCGAAACCCACTTGCAACAGCAGCTTCAAAAATCCCGAACACAACCTCTAAACACCGAGAACTTCGGTTACAAGCTGCAAACTAAGCTAAAACCGAACATAAACCCGAGAACTAACCTTTTTGCAGCTTCTTCTTCCTTCTTCTTCTCCAAAAACCGTTTTCTTGCTCTCCTTCTTCTTCAGCCAAGGCCAAAAAGCAGATCTGCTGCTTTATGGGGCAGCCATACCCTCATTTATATTAAAATAATGAGTTTGTGCACCTTTTGCACTTTGCCCCTTCAACTTGTGCCCATTTACTTTTCTTTCTAGACACTTTTCTTTTCTCGTCTTTTTAATAAAAATTCGGGTGTTACAAGTCCACCCCCCCTTATATAGGTTTCGTCCCCGAAACCTGTCGCTTCTCGAACAGTCACGGGTAACGCTGTCTCACCTCTTCCTTGATCTTAAATGTAGGCTTATTCCCCTTTTAGGCTCCATTGTAATCGCATAAGTGAAACCACCATTCTCCTTAGCCTTTCTTTTCCTTCTATCATAATTGACTCCCAGTTGCTCCACGTAGTTAAATCTTTCATCCATCTCAGTATTCTCTAGTGGCAGGATCGCATCCACAATAGTTGAGCACTTTCTTAGACGAGATACATGGAATGTCAGATGAGTCCCACTTAACACGTCGGGTAGCTCCAGTCGACATGCCACTACTCCTACCTGAGCAACAGTTCAGATTAGTTCTTTACACCTTAGGATTAGCTTCCCTTGCTTTCAGAATCAAGTGATCTCCTTTCCCAAGACGAGACCTTCATCATTACTCCACCGCCGCAGATCGGCACCAAAATCCTTTCGGGCGCGATTGCTCAAATCTCCTTCTTGCAACAATCGGTGTTTGCTTCACAGGCTACTAGCCAAACCTTCCGAAGGCACACATCTATCCATCCATGTCTGTCCTGAACAGTCTAGCAGGAAACACGCGCTCTCCAAAAACTATCGCGCAATTCTCTAGGACATCCGGTAACCTAGTGGACTTACCAATAGCAATTTCTACATCGAAGGATGCATCGATCTTCCTACTCCTAACGTGCAACTTAACACAAAGGCAGCAAGAATGAAACTACTACTAGCACCACAATCACAGCATAGATGCATAACTTAAATTACCAGAAACGTACCTCATGTCAAGTCGAAGTCCGCTCCAGTCTCCTCTCGGTCAGGGCACCTGCTTCACCCTTCATCCTCTGCCATCCTTCCTTGCGCCGGAGCTTCCTGCCCTCGTCTTCTTACAGTCTCGGCTCATGTGTCCAGTCTCACCACAGTCGTAGCATTTAGCCATAAGGCAATCCCTTGCCCTGTGGCCCTCCTTCCCGCACTGGAAACAGACATTCAGTCCCCACTTGCACTCTCCCTCGTGGCCTTTTCCACACTTCTTGCATACCCTTACTTCCCCGGTTACCATCCTCTGATTGCCTATCCTCACCTTCTTACCACCAGCCTCAAGTCCATCTTCATCACCCCTTCTTCCACTTCCATTCCCATCATAGCCTCGCTCCTCCTCTTCGTCCATCATCGCCACCGTCTCTCGCTCATCGTACAACCTTCCCGCCAAATCGACCGCCGACCTAAACGTGCTTGGTCGGGCAGTGACCAGATGTCTGCGGACATTTATTGGCAGACCTTGGATGTACCTCTTGATCTTCCGTGACATAGGCATCACTTGATCTGGCACCAGTCTTGCCATCTCGTTAAACTTCGTGGTGTACTGCTGGTGTGTCATCGTTCCCGCTTCCAGCTGCAGGAACTCCCTCTCAACTTTGTCCAGCTCCCTACGAGGACAAAACTCCTCAATCACCAACCTCTTTAGTTCCTTCCACCTCATCCTCCCGACTGCCCTGGTACCCTCAGCCTGGACAATATTGTCCCACCAGCATAAGGCTGAATCCATAAAAGGGTGGGTAGCAAACTTCACCTTTTGATCCTCACGACACTCGCTGATGTCAAGCACCGCCTCCATTTCTCTCACCCAACGCTGAGCAGCCGCAGCACTTCCATTTCCATCAACGTCGGGGGCCTGCATCTTTGGAATGCCCCATAACTGCATCCCCTCGCAGTTCCCGACACTGCCTCCTCATCATCATCGGAGACAACCATATCCACATCGGGTTGCTCCATATCCCCGGAACCCCCAGCTTCACTCCCTCGCCGGGCGGTTCTCCTATTCTCCTCCTTCACCTTCTGCTCGTCATCCCTCATAGCACGAATAACTTTGGTCACTACAGACGGTAAGATTGTCTGCATGACCTGATGAACCTCCTCAACCACCGTCTCTTTCACCGAGGCCCTCAAATTTGCGCTCTCATCAACGCCCTCGTGCTGATGAACCTCGGATCCTATAGGAGTCGTCTCCGTATCCCTAACTCCTCTCCTAGTGGCACGTGTTCCAACACCATGTCCACCACGCACTCCACCTCGGTAAGCCTTAGAAGATCTATTACCAGCCATCTAAACACTACAAGATTCAAACACCAACACGGTCAATCAAGGTAATAGCTCAGTTAATGTTAAGTATAGTAAGTCCCTAATCACAGTGGCCAGTTGTGTTTAGCCACTTACTTTACTCTTCATTCCCCAAGCATTTCCTATCCTGACTATATCAGTATCTAAATCCACACAAAAGCACACAAGCCACATAACATGCATACATAATACCGGTTAACATTAAGTTACATAAAACCTTTTACCTGCAGACACGTAGCTACTAGGACTGGCATCCCTTTCCTTTCGTCCCATTCTCGGTTTAAGATTAGGTTCTTTTGAAAAATTTTACCCAATTCACTTAAACTTTAGCTCTGATACCAACTTGTAAGGCCCCGTTCCCGGGATGCTTACAGCTGGACCGTCATTGCATAAAACATTTAAAATACTCATTTCTTTGCAGCGGAAATTAATAACTTTCATTTATAATTAGAACATGTTATCTCATTACATAAATCATTTACATTTCAAAATACAATAACATGTCCAAAATGTGGATGCCAGTCTCAAAACATCCCCAGTAGCGTATGCATCCATGCCTGCAACTCCTCAGCATCAACAAAATACCTGCCAACTATTATGCATACAAAAAGTTAGCAACGCTGAGTGAGTTCTAGTTTTATATATAAAATACTTTTCCTTCGATTAAAACCGTACTTCACTTTCATAAGCGATCATACATCATACGTACAAATAGATAATAATATTTATTCTCTTATCATTGTTCATCAAACAATACATACCATCATCCGAATCCTGCCTCATGCAATACCCCCGACTCATGTCCGAAGACTGATACTGTGCCGGGGCCGTAAACAAACCCCCGACTCATGTCCGAAAACTGACACAGTACCGGAGTACGCGACAAGGATCTTATCTCCTTCACATACCATCGTGTCTCATGCAATACCCCCGATTCATGTCCGAAGACTGATACTATCCGGGGCCTGTAAAAAAACCCCCGACTCATGTCCGTAGACTGACACAGTACCGGGGTACGCGACAAGGATCTCATCATCCGTTACTTCTATTCTCATCATTCGTTATCTTCCACTTTTATTACATAATACTTTACTCACATTCATACATCATACCACGTAAAGTCACAACATAAAACACAACAGGTATTATAACATAATACATACATTTTGAAAACCGTTTAACGAAGAAAGATAACACATACATACAACCACAACAATCACACCATAGACATCATCACAAGCCACCACCTCATAAATAAGCATAAGCCACCCCGAGACATCATTTCTTAGCACTTAAATTCTACTTCCCAAAATTTTAGAAATGAAACCCAAGTCCCCAAAGAAATGCGGACGAGCAAGAACAAATGCGGGAGAACAACATTAATGCGGATAAACACCACTAATGCAGATGAACACCTCAGAAAATATTTCATCCCAAAGAAATACGCATGAACACTATAGCGAATGCGCATTAATAAAAGAAATGCGGAAGAACACTTAGGCGCATAAGCATCTACAAATGCGGAAACTGTAGCAAGTGCGGAAACTATAGCAAATGCGGGAGAATAAAAGAAATGCGGACGAACAGATTAACCCGCAACATACTTATGCTATTTCCAACTCCCAATCACCATCCTAATACATCCAAGGCTCAGATCTATCATACCACACACTTAGAACATACTAAACATCAAGCCTAACCCAAAAACAACCTCTAAACAAACATTCACAAAACATCCCTCGAACATAAAGCATAAACTCACGGTTATCTTTTAAAAATGCTTGTTTGGTATGCATAATAGCCCCAACACTTTAAAAATCAGTAAAAGAGGGGTCCTAAAACTCACCTTGAAGAAGCTCTTCGAACAAAGCACCTCCAACTCGAAACCCACTTGCAACAGCAGCTTCAAAAATCCCGAACACAACCTCTAAACACCGAGAACTTCGGTTACAAGCTGCAAACTAAGCTAAAACCAAACATAAACCCGAGAACTAACCTTTTTGCAGCTTCTTCTTCCTTCTTCTTCTCCAAAAACCGATTTCTTGCCCTCCTTCTTCTTCAACCGAGGCCAAAAAGGAGATATGCTGCTTTATGGGGCGGCCATACCCTCATTTATATTAAAATAATGAGTTTGTGCACCTTTTGCACTTTGCCCCCTTCAAGTTGTGCCCATTTACTTTTCTTTCTAGACACTTTTCTTTTCTCAAATAAAAATTCAGGGTGTTACAGAAAGTATGTGGGAGAAATAAGAGCTAAAGTAATTGTGGTTGAAGATTCTCTAAAGAAAACAAAAACCATGTCTCCTGAGCACACTCCATCAGCAGATCTATCTACTCTCAAACCAATTCAATACAATGAAAAAGAGACTGATGCTGAGTGGGAGGATTTAACCAAGGTTGAGTCTCCCAAGGCTGTTAAAGAAGAAAGGTCTGATGACTTGCTTACTACTAAAGACATATTCGAAGAAAAAGCCCAATCCTCCACATTCATGGATCTGGTCAACAATGATTTTCCATATGACTTGGTGGAAAGGATGAATATGAATGAGATGAAGCAAGTATTGAAAGATGCAGCTAGGTTTGTGTTACTTATGTGTAACTATGAAACGTTCATAAAGTATCAATCAATCCAGAAGATAAAGCATGAATTGGGTCATTGTGACAACAAAAAGCTCACCAAGTACAACATGATATGTTGGTTGCAAAGCCATATTATAAGTCTCATGAATTGAAGGGAAGAACTGTGGCTGAGCTTAGAAACATGATGCATTATATGTGAAAGTTGAATTGGAAACTGGTGTTAGGTTCAAAACTGGGGCAACTAATCGTACATATAAATAACAAACAAAACCATCCCCTATTGTGCCAATAGTAGTTGAAAGTAAAGATATGCACAAAGGGAAAGAAAAGCTTATCAAGGAGCCAAGGGATATAATTCCCACCAAAATTTGTCCTTTGGGAACAACTGCAAGGCAGATAACTGAGCAAAAATCAACTCTGATTCAATTGTATGATCATCTAACAACTCCAAGATCAGCATAAGAGAACAAAATCATAGCTTGGAAGTTTGACCCAGATTGGGATTATGCAGCAATCAAAAGAGCATTTGGGATGATTCAATATTTTTCATGGATGGAGACACTCATTTCACTCCCAGATGCAGACATCTCTGATCTACAAAACATCCCAATCGCTAATTACCCAATCAATCCAAGAGGGAGAGACTTCTCTGTTATCATTGCAAAATTAAGAAACAAATTTAAAGGAGATGTTATGAAAGAAGCAAAAAGAGATGATGCATGACATAAAAGGAGAAAACAAAAACAGAAGAGGTCTCAATCAAGCTCCTCGCAACTTGTTGATGATGAATTTTTAAGAAGAATTGGATATGCAGACAAGAGTGTAGCATCCATCATGATCATTGAAGGAAACCAATACTCATATCCCATTACTGGATGGGGATATGTTGAAAGAAAAAAAGAATTAGTGCTGCAAAGAAATGATCCAAACAAGAAAGCTTCAAGTATTAGACTGTTTGATCCCATGGAAATAAAGCTTCTTCATCCAAGTTACACCTCATACTTGCATGATAAGTACTTCCCAAAATTGTATGATAATATTGCTCAATGTGATATATGTTTATATGTGCACATTATACAAGTGATAGACAAGCTTCATGCCAAAGCTTACAAAAGAAGAAAATTTGAGTCTGGTCAACTCATGGGAACTGAAATCCCTTCTATCACTATTCTTCGAATTTCTAAGCAAGATGAGTTGGAAGTAGTCTGAAACAACAAAGTAGTTGCAACATTGACTACTAAAGAAGATGTCCTTGGTCTTAACTTTAAGACTTTGAAGAATATGAGCAGAATGAAGATCAAGTATACGTATCAAGATTAGAAGGATGTTGTTGCATACTTTAACAAAAAGATTTTAGAAAGAGTTCAGGAGTTTAAGACATTGAACAACTGATTAAAAGTTTCTAAACCTAAGGGGGAGCATTGTTAGGTCTAGATTGATTGTATAGGTTTAGAAGATTATTCATCACTTGTAATGAACTCTTGTAAATATTTATCTTTTTGTATGAAAGATATATATATATATATATATATATATATATATATATATATATATATATATATATGTTAACCTAAATGATTATTTGCGTTGATTATATGTGTAATTGTAGGAAAACATCATACTTGGTCAATTTTGAAATTTGACGAAGTACAAGAACATCTACGGAAGAACAAGTCAAGGAATATGCATCCGTGGATCTCCTGCGGAAGCATTGTAACATCTACGGAAGAACAATTCTGCTCGTGAGATCAAGTTACTGCTGCTCCTGCGGAAGAAGAAAGCTTGCTCCTGCGAATGAAGTTCAATATGAAGATCAAAGAACCAACTCCTACAGAAGGCTAACTCCTTCGGAAGGTTATCTCTTACGGAAGAACAAAGTACTTGCATGAACTCTATTCATCAAGGAAGCACCATGAAGTCAACAAGTCAAATTCTCTAGAGTGATGTCATCAAGTCAACATCTGCGGAAGACTGCACTTCTGTCAGAAATGAATATTACATGTCACGTCAAGAATTTTATTTGTGTAACTTTCTTACCACAATAAGAAAGTTACTTTTACCTATGTAAAAGTGAATCCCTCTGCCTATAAATAGAAGGCATGGGTGCACCCTTTTAGGGTATCACACACAGTATCAAAAACAACAATCACACATAGCATCAAAAACAACAATCATATACATCACCACTAGAAAAATACACAGAAAAAAAATACAACAATTCTGATTACACCAAAATAGCAATTAGAACACCAAGAACACCAAGAACATCACCTAGCAATTATCATATCAGCAAAAATCAAAACTGATTATAACCAATTCAGTATTAATGGAAATGATTTGAAGCAAATTTGTTTATCATATTACTTTAACTTGTTTTTCATTTCTCTCATCTGTTCTTCGTTGATTTACGTTTCAATTATAATTTCTTAAACAATTAATTAAACAACGAGTTGTGATAATCCCGCGATCATTATTTGTTCAATCAAACTGATAAATTCCTGTTTCAATCCTTGGATTCACAACTAGGATCGAATATGATGATGGAGTCAGTGATTATATAGTGGAAATACAAAATCAGTGAACATTAAATGCTAAAAATACTAATAAATGCTTTGTATATTGATATTAGTAAACAAGATACAAAGTGTGCTAGGGTATGTAGCACTAATCAGATCAACAACATAAACTTAAGTGTATACTATTCTATTTATAGGCTGATACAATACCTGTACAAAATGACTAAACTACCCTGATAACTATACATCAGAATACTAGTCTAATTACAAAATGATAATCGGCATTTGTAATGAACATCCGCATTAGTTAATGCGGATGTGTTGATCTTCATCAGCATTTCTTCAGTTATGCATCCGCATTAAGTATGTCATCCGCATTGACTAAAGCGGATGACCAAATACTTAGCAGTATTTGTTTTTGCATATCCGCATTAGTAAATATGGATGAACAAATACTTGGTCTTATTTGTTCTTGCTCATCCGCATCGACTAATGTGGATAGCTGATACTTGTCTTCTTCTTCTGTTGTCTTCACCCGCATTGGATCTTAGATTTGTGGAAATTTCCTCCAACAAGAACAACCTTCAACCACCTCTTGAATTGCCATATATGATCCTTTCAGGGTCCAACACCATCTCCTCCTACGTTGGAAATTCTTTTATTTGAGTTCTGTGCCTTTGTGCTAGAATTTATAGGCAGCTCAGATGTATCAGCTGAAGAATTTGTCATGGTTGTGCTGACAAGATTTCCAACTGTAGGGTTAGTTACCACTGGAGCTGAAGTAGTTTGAACACTTGGTCTTCTTCTCTCAAATCTTGGATCAGAATCTCTTGTTGATAAGGTACTTGTAGATCCTAAAAATCTTCACAAGATTTGTTAAAATAGTTGGTAACCAAGTCAAGATCAAATAGCCACTTAGGACCAGAACCTTTCACACTAGGTGTGTCCTCATTAAAGGTCACATTGGCTGACTCCTCATCTACTCTAGTTTTGAGATTATATACTCTATAAGCCTTAACTTGGGAAGAGTATCCAATAAAATGTCCATCATTTGATTTCTCAACAAATTTGGCTATTTGATCTTTGGTATTTAAGATGGTGCAAGGAGATCCAAATGATCTAGGGAACCCAATGAAAGGTGTCCTTTTGTGCCACTGTTCAAAAGGAGTCTTACCATGACTCTTAACTACTAAAACTCTATTCTACACATAGCAGGCAGTGTTGACTGCTCTGCCTAGAAGGTGATGGGTAGTTTAGAGTCAGCTAACATGGTTTGTGCAGCTTAAAAAGTGTCTTTTTTCTCCACCCAGCAACACTGTTTTGCTGAGGAGTCCTGGGAGCACTATATTGTCTTCTAGTACCCTTTTTATAACAAAATGAATCAAGGATTTTGTTCTTGAATTAAGTTCCTTGATCATATCTTATGATATTGACCTAGTGATTATATTGATTCTCAATTTTAAAAATGAAGCTCTTCAAAATCTCAGGGGTCTCATCCTTAGTTTTAAGGAAGAAGACCCAAGTATATCTTATGAAGTCATCTGTGTTCGCCAAACAATATGAGGTCCTTCCTAGACTCATTACACTACTGGGGCCAAAGAGATCCATATGTAATAAGTTTAGGGGAGTAGTGATGGAGTTCATTTCCTTTGGCTTGTAAGACACCTTGTGTTGCTTCCCTTTCAGGCATGCAACACAATGGTCATCACTTGTAAACTCTTTCTTTGGCATTCTAGTTACCAAATCATTTTTAATTAATTTATTCATGTTCTTAAAATTTACATGGCACATTCTTTTATGCTAGATAAAAGACTCATCACTATTTACTTTAGATAGAAAGCAAGAAACTTCTCCTGAAGGGAATGTTTCCTGCAAATCCATCTTGTACATTTTCCCTTTCTTAGTGGCTCTGAGTAGGATAGGCTCTTGAGGAATGACCGCCCCAGGCTTGAGAATAACGCACTCATGTTTAGTAAAGAGCATGTTGTGTCTCTGATCACAGAATTGGGATACACTCAAGAGATTATACCCATGCTCCTTAAAAAATTACCTTCTCAATACTAAGCTTACCATTTGTGACCCTACCCCTTCCTGTAATATAACCACCTGATTCTCCTCCAAAAGAAACTGGCCCTCCAAAAGCAATTTACCTTGCCTGTCATGTGCCTGGAATAGCCACTATCAATGGTCCATACATTCCCTTTGGTCTTTAGTAGTTCCTGAATATAAAGAGATGGTTAGTTATATTTAGAAACCCAAGCCTCATTGGTCTTGGGCTTGTCAAAGTGAGCTAAAGATAAAGTAATAGTAATTGATCCTATATGCAAGCTCTGAGGATCATTTGCTGTTGTTTATGAATAACTTTTAGTCATATGGCCTTTCTTCATCTTCCACACTATCCTTGGAAGACTAGACATGGCCTTCAAGACTTCGGATGTTTTGATGACTTCGGAAGTTTTGAAGACTAAACCTTCGGAAGCATTTGCATCCACTATAGCAGACTTTAGTGCTTCAGAAGCATTTCTTTCTTCTAAGACCAAATTTTCTTTCGAATATAAGTTTTCACTTATCTTTTTCTTCACTTTGGAGCTTTTGAAAGGAAGAAATTTTCCTTCTAAAGCTATCTTCTTCTCAAAAGTTTTCTTGTTGGTCATATGGATAGTACTTTTAGGATTATAGATGCAATCCTTTGCAAAGTGAGAAGTACTACCACACATGATTCATTCAGTTGGCATGCTTCTGAGAGTCTTCTTTTGAGTGGGAGGCTGAGCTTGATCACTTTCCACTTCCTTCTTCATCTTCTCAAATGATGCAGTAGGCTTCTTGGGATGAGGCTTACTCTTGGAACTGGATGGTCCAGGCTGTGCAGTAGTGGTGCATATTTTATCAGCCTTCTTCTCTTAACTAGGATGAGTTGGACATGAACTAGGGCTCCTGGTACTAGAGTCCATTGTTGAGTCTTCAGTCTTTACCATTTCAAATCTAGCAGAAATGAAAACTTGCTTTTACTTGGAGTTGAAGGTGGCCTTGATCTCTTAGGCTGTCTTTGACTTTCTTTTGACTGCCCTTATCAAGTTCTTCCTTGCAAACTTGGTCATCCCTGGTTCTTTCTTTTCTCCAGGAGAATAGTGTCCTTTTGTAGGTAACCCTTGTCACTCACCTTAGGTTCATCCTTCATTATCTCCTCCATATCTTTATACTTCTCTTGGATAGGATCAATAGGAGGTAGCTCATCTTGACAAGTTCCACACCTAGGAGATCTAACAGATAGGAGTGTGTGTGTGGAAGAGCTATCTCACTTGAGCCTAGTCCCTACCTGTTTTGGTAACAAACTTTTGCATGCAATGATGAGGATATTATGTTCTTGAAGGCTTCCTCTTCAAGAACACATTTTTCTACCTTGGCTTTGCTGATCACAAGCTTAGCCTGGCATTCAGTTAACTTGGTTATGAGATCTTTGATTTCTGTCCTATAGTTTGTATACTTATGCTTAAGGGTAGGAATGGTTTTCTATAAATCTTCAATTTTAAGTTTATATTCATTTTTTTCTCTTTTAAAATCAGCTATTAAAATGTTTAAGCAATCAAGATCAGATCTCACTTCCAAGTTGTAGGACCTGTACATATTAACTTTAGCAATGCATTCAGGAGTACAAAGATGTTCTAATACCTTGGCTTCTTCATGATCAGCCATCAGTGCTTGATTTGGAGAAGCATCTTCTACCTAAAAGCTCCAGTCATAGCCACCTTCTTCAACAGCACCAGCAAAATGTTGTTTAGGTTAGCTTGGCTTCTCAGTTCTGGGAGTTGCATCAGTGTAGTTTGGTCTGGATTGTACCTGGCCACCATTTGTCCTTGGTGCCTTACACTCTCTAGCAAAGTGTCCCATTTGGTTATAGTTATAACACTTCACCTTGCTTTTATCCAGGCCAAACTTTCCACTGGCCACATTACTTGGGAACTTCCTTCATTTTCTCTTATAGAACTTCTTGGCTTTATGATTGAGGAGAGCCATCTGTTAAACTATCTCCATGTAATCCAGATCATCTAGATAGATGCAGTCCAAGTCTTTAAGAGTGGAGACAAAGTTTCCACAACTTTCATTAGTAGATACAAAGGCTTGAGCAGAGCTTGTCCCATGTAATGGGCTTCCTTGGATGTAGCTCTTCCTTGGTGTCTTAGGGAAGGTGATGAAAGGACCCTTTTATGAGTTATTAGGAAAGTATATGAGATGATGTTATGGTTCTCTGCTATTCCTTTCAACCAGATGAAGGCCAGAGCTTTGCTAATTGTTGGAAGAGCTGCTTGATGGATTTTACAAGTTCATCTCCATCTGGTAACCACTAAGGATACCATACAGCTCTGCGAGAGTAAGAGTAGAGAGGTTCTCAGTTTTCTTGATGGCCACAGAGTAGTGAGTCCATTGTTTGGGAAGAGAGAACATGAACTTCCTCACTATGTCCTTATTCTTAATCTTGAATCCTACATCCATTAGAGTATCCACAATCTCAACATACCTGAAGTATTGTTGAGTCATGGTTTCACCTATATTGTAGGTGAAGTTCTCAAAATGTTTCTATATAATGTCTTTCTTGTTCTCCTTGGCTTCCTTAGACCCCTCATACAAGTGCTTTAGTGCATCCTAGAGCTGCGTAGCAGTTATGCACTTCTTAAAGCCTCTGTATATGAGTTTGGAAGAGCAGTTTGAAGAGTGGTATTGGCTTTCTGATTTACAGCTATTTTCTTCCAGTATTCTTCAGAGTAGTCAGCCATTTCCTTTGGTATCATCCCACCTCTAGTAGTGGCTGAAAAGGTGCTTTGGGAGGTCCTTTAACAACAGATCTTCACATCCTGCTATCTTCAGACTTGATGAACCCTTCCATACGTTAGCACCAAGTATCAAAGTCATCAACAGTGATCAGTGGAGACTTTGTCATGGTATCTGTTTCTATATCAGCCTTAGAGATAGCTATCATTTGAGTTGATAAGTGTTTTGTGAAACTAAAGAGATTTAAGATGATGAGATCTTACAATCAAGAGCTTGAAATGCTCTGATACCAATTGTAGGACCGTTGAAGGGTGGACAATGCAATAGTTTCACAAGGTGGAGAGACTTAGAACGCTTAATAGATCAAATAGGGAATCGGTTAGGATGAAACAAAGAACACAAGTAAAGATCAATAACAAGAACAAGATAGTATATGGTTTTCAAGAATGTTGTATATTTCTCTCAAGTTCTTACAAGTGATACGAAGCTTAATTCTAAATACAAGTACTTGAGATACTTTATACTACATCCTACAGCCAGTCATACTTTGAAGGCCAGTTGGAAACACTAATCTAGATAATAAGATCAATGTACAGTCAAAAAGGCAGATTACCTTTTTGACTAGTGACTATGACATGTCGTAGCTCATATCCTTGTCTAATACAAAAAGGATAAAAGTACATAGTTGGAAAGTTCCAGACTCAACACCTTAATCTTCAGTTGACCAAAGCATAGACTTTTCATCAACTCATGCTAGTTGGTGAGTCTTCAAAGATGGCAGCGAAAAGGTGTTTCAAGTTTTGTCAAAAGTATATCAGAGAAGACATGCCTTCTCTGTCTTTGGAAGAAGTCAGTCTTTGGCTTCGGAAGACTTTGTCTTTGAAGCTTTGGAAGACTTAGTCTTTGAAGCTTCAAAAGACTTTGGCTACAGAAGAATTGGTCTTTTGGCTTCTGAAGATTTGATACTTAGCATAATACACTGAGTTATATCAAATCTTTCGAAGTACTTTCCTAGTACTTCACATGTGCATGTTGAGAGCTCTTTGGTTGTTCTTTGGTTGCATCAGCCGTTAAGTGTATTCCTTACAGTTTTCTTCTCCTATATATAATACATTGTATTCTATTATATTACACAACTAATCAATGAAGATATATATATATATATATATATATATATATATATATATATATATATATATATATGGTAAGGTTTCTTTGTTAACACTTGTTTATTGTGACAACCCATTAACCATAATGTAGTGAACACTTACACCATAATTATATAGTGTAACTAACTTTTACACCACGTTACACCAATATTGTAATGATTTTCTCCCTATTTTCAAAATTTCCTTCCCTTTTTTAAAAAAAAAACTTCTCCCTTTTTTAAAATCTTTTAAGTGTTTTGGATAATGTTATTTTTTAAACAAATTACACAATTAAATAAATCATTTTAATATCTTTAGTTTGAGTATAGTCTTGCTATATTTTTTTAATTTTTTTTTAATGTTCGTTGTGGACCACTACTTTTACTACTGTAACTCTAACTTACAGTGGTGATGTGGTCTGCTATGGGCTACTAGTTGGGTTAATAAGTTATCGCAATAAACAAGGGTTAACATTTGATCCCTATAAATATATATATATATATATATATATATATATATATATATATATATATATATATATATATATATATATATATATATATATATATATATATATAACGCCCCGAAAATTTCTAGAGAAGAAGCGCAGAAAAAGTTCTCGCTTGAAGAGAACTTCTCGTGTGAGAACTCCAAGTGAAAACTTGAGTTGGGTATAAATAGCTGTGAACACCTGTTTGACCCCATATTCATGCGAAAAGTGCTGCTGGTAGACAGAGAAAGCGGCTGTGTAGAGAGAGAAGTGAAGAATCAAAGTGTGTTGAAGCTCTTGGAAGATTAACATTTTGTCTTTATGTGTTTTTTGTCATAGTATAGGGACTTATTTTGTAAATATACATTTCTTTATTTCTTGATAGTATAAATAGGATATTTTATGTATTGTACAGGGTAGACTAGAGACTTTAGACTTAAGACATTTAAGACAGCTAAAACTAGAGAATACAGACGTAGGTGAACGAACTGTAACCCTTACACATTGTATCCTGTGCATTTGCTATCAATGAAATCTATGAATTTTTTGATGTAATTGCATGTGTTTGATTACTTTGTGTTTGAATTGATCATTGCGTTACGATATCATCACTGATTCGATCCTTTTGAACCGATCAATTGGTATCAGAGCCTTCGGTTCAGTGATCAGAGCTTATCGACATTTTGAGCTCTTTGAATCACTTGAAATCTGTGATTGATTGCAATTTGATCAATTAATTGTTGTTTTCAGTTGTATTTCATCCATAGACACATGATTTGAACCACAATTTTGTGTTCAATTCGTTCAAATATGAGAAATTGATCAAATTAGTGTTCAAACTTTGTTCTTCATATTCGGACTGAAATTCAGTCAGAATACTGATTTGTTGTTGTTGTTTGATCAAATTTAGGATTAAGGATTGTTAATCGACCTAATTACTACCAAATTGGAAGTTTTTAGATCAATTAATCAAGTTTTGAAGATTTTCATAAGATCTGAGTTCGTTGAAGCTGATGAATTAGGCGCATTATGGTTGAAAACTGCTGAAAATTGTCTAAGTATCTAGGCGCATCACCACTATTTGGGCTTTTTGGTACTGTTCATACGTTTCAGATCAGGCGTTTGACCACTGTTAAGACGTTTTGAGACTGTTTGGACACTTGGTAACTTTGCAGAAACAAAGTAATTCTAGGCGCATTTAAACTGTTTAGGCGCATTTGAACTGTTTGGACGTTTTACACCCATGCGTTTAATAACTGTTCAGGCGCATTTCAACTGTTCAGGCGCATTTCAACTGTTCAGGCGCATTTCAGTTGGATATTTTTAGAATTCTACTAAGGCATTCCCTTGGGCGTTTCTACTTCGAAGTCAGGTGTTTGAGAACTGTGTAGGCGTTTCACTACTGTGTAGGCGCTTGTCAACTATTCAGGAGCATCAGCTTTCAAACTTATCAGTTTACACTTAGAAATTTTTCCAGAAACTAAAATCCAAAAATATTTTCATTTCAAAACTTAAAAACAACAAAAACAAGTCTTTTTCTTAAATTCAAAAATACAAAATGGTTAAGTCTGAAGATTCTTAGAATAGGGTTCCAAAGCTAAAGAACAGAGCTGATTTCAAGAACTGGTCTTTAAGACTGAAGCATCATCTAAATTCTATTGACACTGACTTGTGGAAGTCAATAGAGAAAGGACCTCATATCCCGATTACATCTGATGGTCCTGATAGAGAATTTGTTTACACAAAAGACTCTCAAAAACCTTATCTTGAGGATGGTCTGCAAGGTGATGACTTAAGGAAAGTGAAGAATGATATCAAAGCTTATTCACTAATGTGTATGGGATTACCATTGGAAGTCTTGACTAGACTTGATGGTTATCAATCTGGTTACACTATGTACAAGGCTTTGAAGATCATTTGTGAAGGTGGTAAAGAGATACAAGATCTCAAAAAGAAAAAACTCAAGAGGCAATTGGAGTTATTTGAGCATCTTTCTGGTGAAACAATTAATCAAATGATGAAAAGATTTGTGCGACTAACTATTTAGATGTCAACTACTGGTATCAAATATGATCTAAAAGATCTAAATTACAGACTTCTCAATGCTCTTCCATCTTCATGGAAACAGACAGTTACTCTATTAAAGCATACTGAAAAGTTTCCTATGGATCTAGATCTTTTGATTGCCAAGATTGAATTAGTTGAGATTGATAAGAGCTCCAAAAACAATGATAGAGCTGCTTCAATGTCTCAGTATAAGTATGTTGCATCTCCAGCTAATAAAGTGGAGAATGCTTTTCTGGCAAAAGATGATAACTCACCAGAAGACGAGGGTGATTTGTTCATTGGAGCTGGTTTCTTTACAGATTCTTCTTACAAAAGTGCTCCTGTTTACACAACTCAACCTCAATCTCAGTCTCCTCCTAAAACTCAAACTCCTAAACCTCAAACTAAGACTCCATTTTCTAACTCTACTAAAACTAGCAAAGTTAAAGATGTTATTAATATCCTTTAATAGGAAGATGAGTCTAAATCTGCTTTTACTGCTTTTATGGCAAGTTTTCAAGCTTATCAAGGTAGTCATCTAACACAATTAGATCTTGTTTTGCAGGATTTGTTCGAGATGGATCCAGATGATATGGCATAGACGTCTCGGGCATTCCTATTTCAAGAACATAAACAAGCTTGTAGCAGGAAATCATGTAGTAGGTCTTCCAACAAAGAAGTTTGCTACAACAGATCACTGCTCAGCGTGTTTAAAAGGAAAGCAACACAGAGCGTCTTATAAGTCCAAGCTGATAAACTAAAATTCCAAGCCTCTCCAGATGTTGCATATGGACCTATTCGGACCAACAAATGTTTGGAGTATTGGAACGAAATCTTACTGTTTAGTTATCAATGATAACTTTACAAGATTTTCATGGGTTTTCTTTTTGCATGCTAAATCTGAAACAACTGAATTGTTAAAAGAATTCATCGTTAAAGTAGAAAATCAATTAGATCAAAAGGTGAAAATTATCAGAAGTGATAATGGAACCGAATTTAAAAATGCTAATGTTGACAGGTTTTGTGTAGAAAAAGGAATTGCTCGTCAGTTCAGTGCTCCTAGAACTCAACAACAAAATGGAGTTGCTAAAAAGGAAAAACAAAACTTTGATTGTGGCTGCATGTTCCATGTTAGCAGATGCAAAGATTCCAATCACTTTCTGGGATAAAGCCATATCCACTGCATGTTTTGTACAAAATCAAACATTGATCGTGAAAGATAAACTGAAAACTCCTTATGAGTTGATGTTTGGCAGGAAACCTAATATAGATTTTCTTAAATCTTTTGGTTGTCCAGTTTTGATTCTAAACTCAAGTGATCAGCTAGGAAAATTTGATGCAAAATCTGATGATGGATTTTTCGTTGGATATTATCCTTGAAAATTCTAGAGTTTATAACTCTAGGACGAATGTTATCCTTGAAACATTCAATGTTAAATTTCTTGAAAATTATTTTCCAACAGTTGCAAATGGTCCAGCTTGGTTATTTGATTTAGGTTCTTTGTTAAACTCTTTCAATTCTAACTTGTTTGAATCTACAGGTTAGAAGAAGAAACAAGAATGAGATCTTGGATCATTCAGTGATGATTCGGATTCAGATGATATGGATGATTCTAGCCTAGATTATCCATTCTTCACTTTTGTTAAAGATCCTGTATTCAGTTTTGAATCTCATGATCAATCTAGCTATCAACAAGCACACGAACATTCCTTGTCTGAAAATACCAATGTTTCACAACCTATTCCTAATGATGGTCCTGAAATTATACAACCTGAGTCTGGAACGTCATCGATTTCTGATGATGTAGTTGTTACTGATAATCTTGACTACTTTATCAACTCACCAACTCAAGTTTCTAATTTCAATCCACATACTTCAAACTTATTGCATCAGCTTTCCGACTTGAACCAATCTAATCTGGATGTTCATGTTCAAGGGAATGAGATTCCAAAGTCTCGTATTCATAAAAACAATCCTACATCTCAGATTATCGGTCCATTGAATGAGAGAACAATGAGAAGTCATTCAGAACTAGAAAACCTATGCTTATACCCATGTTTTCTATCTCAAATTGTTCCTAAAAACATTACTGCAGCATTAAAGGACAACAGTTGGATTGAGGCAATGCAAGAAGAGTTATTGTAATTTCGTAAACAAGAAGTGTAGAAGCTTGTGGATTTACCTGAAGGAGAAAATGCCATAGGCACAAAATGGTTGTTGAGAAACAAAACAGACGATCGGGGAATTGTAGTTCATAACAAAGCGAGACTCGTTGCACAAGGTTACACCCAAGAAGAAGGAATAGATTATGATGAAGTATTTGGTCCAGTTGTAAGACTTGAATCAATTTGTGTCTTCCTGGCTTATGCATCATTCATGAAATTCAAGGTGTATCATATGGACGTTAAAGGTGCTTTCTTATATGGACCAATCACCAATGATGTGTATGTCAAGCAACCTCTAGGTTTTAAAGATTCAGAATATCCTTATCATGTGTACAAGCTTAGCAAAGCTTTGTATGGTCTGCATCAAGCTCCTAGAATTTGGTATGAAATGTTATCACAACATTTGATCCAACATGGATACACACGAGGGAAAATTGATCCTACTTTGTTTATTAAGAAGGATGCTGATGATCTCTTATGTGTTCAAGTGTACGTTGATGATATCATATTTGGTTCTACAAGTACAAAATTGTGCAATGAATTTGAAGATATTATGAAGTCTCGTTTCCAAATGAGTTCTATAGGAGAAATAATTTTTTTTTTTGGTCTTCAAGTGAAGCAGTCTGTAGATGGAATTTTTATCAAATAAGAGAAATTCATTGAAAAACTCTTGAAGAAATTTAAACTGCAAGATTATCAATCAATCAGAACCCCAACTGACTTAAATACCAAGATTGAACCTGATCCGAAAGGAAAATCAGTTGACCAAACTCTATACGGATCTATGATCGGATCTTTGATGTATCTTACTACATCTGGACCTGATATAATGTATGTTGTTTGTGTCTGTGCCAGGTATTAATCTGACCCAAAGGAATCTCATCTAATCACTGTTAAACGAATATTCAGGTATCTCAAAGGAAAACCGGCTTTAGGTTATGGTATCCTTATGAAGCCCGTGTTCAAGATCAAAGATGAGACAAAAGAGTTCAATGTGGACTGAAAACAATGTAAATCTTAAGGGGAGTATTGTTGAAGCTCTTGGAAGGTTAACATTTTGTCTTTATGTGTTTTTTGTCATAGTATAGGGACTTATTTTGTAAATATATGTTCCTTTGTTTCTTGATAGTATAAATAGGATATTTTATGTATTGTGCAGGGTAGACTAGAGACTTTAGACTTAAGACATCTAAGACATCTAAGACTAGAGAATACAGATGTAGGTGAACGAACTGTAACCCTTACACATTGTATCATATGCATTTGCAATCAATGAAATCTATGAATTTTTTGATGTAATTGCATGTGTTTGATTACTTTGTGTTTGAATTGATCATTGTGTTACGGTATCATCACAGATTTGATTCTTTTGAACCGATCAAAGTGTTTAAGGTATGTAACTCGTGTAGTAACTCTTGTTATGTATGAAGAACGGATTATTGATGAATGTAACGCATGGATATGTAGAATTTGTTCTACAAGATCTCTCGAGAAGGTCATGTTGGTGTTAGAACTTCAAGAGGTGAGTTTCTAGCCCCTTTTTATGCAAGTTTTTATGTTTTGGGGCTATCATGCATATTAAAATTTTGTTTATGTTTGTTATGATGTTGTTTATGGTGTTAATCTTGTTAGAACAACCTTAGACATGATAAGTTATGTTTAGGCGGGATTCTGTAATTTTTCGCGCAAATAGTTAGATTGTACGGTACGAAATTTTGAATCTGGTAAGTTCTCGCGCGATAATTATGTTCTCGTGCGATATGTAAGTTTTCGAGCAACTTGTAGGTTCTCGCGCGAAGGGGAAGGTTTTGCACGTGATGAAGTTTTCGCATGACTTGTTGTTTATATGTTATGTTATCCTTCCACGTTTAAACAATTTTTAAAACGATATGTTTTACGATATGACTTTACGTGGTATGATATGTATATGTACATAAAGTATTATGTAATGAAAGTGAAAGATAACGATGATGAAAAGTGGAATGTAACAAATAAATGAAAGTCTTGGAAGCAAAATTAATGGAGTTGCACGACCATGTTCTCGTTAGCTCAACTGAAGTGCGGCTTAGCTAGCCCATGAGGATGCGCTTCAGGAGTCCAATCTTTGAGGTTGACCAAAATGATACGGGATCCTTGTCGATTTACCCCAATACTATTGTCAGCTTCGTGCACAATGTATGGGGGTTTATTTGTAAGCCTTAACACTGTAACCATCTTCGTGCACAATGTTGGGGGTTTAGCATATGGCAGGATCTAGATGAAAGTGAAAGATGCGAATGAAAGAAAGTACAAAAATGATCGAAAATGTACGACGAACAATTATGAACGATGATGAAAGATAATAAATGATTATTATCATGGTGTATGTATGATGTATGCTCACGTACGAAAGTAAAGAAAATGTTTTTATGAAAAGTAAAGTATTTTATTATAAAACTAGAACTCACTCAGCGTCGCTGACTTTTGTATGCATAATAGTTGGCAGGTAATTGGCGAAGCCGAGGAGATGCAGACATGGATATGGAAGCTACTGGGAAAGTTCAAGTCTGGCATCCATAATTGACACGAGCCTAATTTTAATGAAAAGATATATTTTTCCGTTAAGACTGTTATGTTTCAAATTGTTTTACGCTATGAATGTCCAACTGTAAGTGTTCCGGGAACGGAGCCTTACTATATATATATATATATATATATATATATATATATATATATATATATATATATATAAACCATTTTCACCACTCAAAATGCCACACGTGTCATGTTTTCTTAAAAAATGAAATCTATTCTTAAGGGCATATTAGTCTTTCCTATTTTTCCCTTCTTTTTATTTTTACTATTTTTTAATATATATTAACACAATAACCTATTTGTTATTGATTTGATTTTTCAGGGTACTTTAACACATGTGTAAAATATAGTTTTTAATGTTTTAACACATATGTAAATAATATAATTAAAGACTTTAACACACTAATAAATAATTTTTAACGTAATTATTTAACAATTGAACATGAGTAAAAATAAAAATTATATGTGTAATCATTAATTAAACATGAGTAAAAGACAGTTATTCACAAAATCTGGAAATAAAATGTGCATGCTATTTTGTTGATTATGCCTTGTTCATATCTCAAATCTGAACTATTCAACATGTTTTGAAAAAAAAAATCAAGGTGTAACATGAATTAGCAACATTTATAGTATATAAATATAAATCTAAATAATAAAAGAAGAAGTTTGCATATGTGTAAATTCAATTTACACATATGTATTCATTTTACACATGTGTAGTTAAACATGTGTTAATTCAGATTACTTATCTATAAAACTCAATTTACACATGCATAAAACACAATTCACACATGTTTATATCCAAGAAAAACCAAGTAAAAAGATATTTAACAAAAAAAAATATATTTAAGCATATTTAAAATGGGTTTTGTGTAAACTGAGTTTACACATGTGTAAAAATCATTTTACACATGTGTAAAAATCATTTTACACATGCATATAATATAAATACACATTTTAAAACCATATTTAAAATAAGAATTTTTGCGTTGTTTCCTACAAAACATTACCACCTAAACATGTGTAAAACTCACTTCACACATATTTATACTCAAAAAACCCAGTAAAAATGTATGTAACTAATATAAAAAATAGATATAACCAACATAAAAGTTACATAAAAATATGTAACCTTACGGATCTAAGTAGCATATAAAAATATATAAACATGAGTAGTTTACATATTTGAGTGTTTCCTAAAAAAACATCACCAATAAAAAAATCAGATCTAAAATTTTACACCAACAAAAAGTTCTTACAAATACAAAAAACTCATATCTAAACTTGAACACCAATAAAAAACCACCAGATCCTCGTGGCCGTCACCGTCATTGCCACTGTCGTCGTCACCATTGTCGATAATATAGATGGTGGTTAGCCGATAATGAATGGTGCCACATCTTACTTTTCTCTTGATCTTTCTTCCATCTTTTAGAAAGAGAAAACTAAGATGTAGTTTTAGAGAAAGAGGGGTTGCCGTCTTTGCCACTGTTGTCGTTGTCACAGTAGATGGTGGTCAGCCATCGATGAATGGTTCCACATCTCTCTTTTATCTTGATCTTACTTGTCAACAATGACAAAATAACATAATGTATCATTGTGTTCTTTGGTGGTTATTGTGTAATCTTGAACTCTATGTGTTTTGAAAATAAATTGGTGAAATAAAATCATTGTGTACTTCTAATTATAAAACATAATGATTAGGTGTTTGGATCATGCAATATGAAGGATTGGAAGTGTCTCGTACGCGAGCCAAAGAATTTAGCATCAGAAGGTAAACAAGTTAAAAAAAACAACAAGGTAAAAAAATGTTAGTATCAAAACATAAACTTGAAAGTGGGTAAAATAAGAAAAAAAATGTTAAGAAATGAGAAACTAGGTAATTTTATAGTTTTAGTAAAAATAAGAGTAAAATAGTAATTATATAAGTTATTTTGTAATATAATAAATTCAAATGGGTAAATATGTAATATTTATGTTTAATAAGGAGGACATATGAGAAATATGTAATTCTATTTATATATAATCTCTTGTACTTATACTTCCTCACAAGAGTGAGAGGCAAAAAACAAAGTATTACCTTGGTTGAAGCACGTGAGTGTAGATCACATTGACCAAAACACTTTATATCTTGTTTCATCTGTTATTTTCTTGTATATTATTCGTGTTTTGTGTATGTTGCAATGATCGAATCGCTAACAAATCGTATAAGATCTTCAAGTTCGTTATTACCATTCGATCTATCCCTCGTTCTTTGGGTTTGTTACACACAGTTTACATGTTTTAGGGTTTGGTCAGCAATCCTTCAGCCGCAACGCTATCTATCAAAGTTTGAGTAGTTTTAGTTACTCAAAAGCGAAAATCACAAGAATTTTTTGAGTAATTTAGGGTTAGTCGGCAGGCAGGTCCCCAACTGCCACCCAAGAATTGATCTGCAGGTTCTAGGGTTAATCAGCACCCATTTTTTCGATCCGTTTAAAGATCAATCATAATCAGTGCCAACACAAGGCAGATTATAGTCGATATCAAAAGAAGTAGTAGGTGTTTTTTGTCATGTCGTGAACAATTTATCAATCAGAATGATAACAAGAAGCATAGGTGATTTTGTTCTTTGTTTTAAGTTTTTTGTTTAGGGATTGTAGGTTTATTGCAAGTTATATGATTCATTTTGATTTTTGTTCTTGGTCTTGCTTATTGTCTTAACGGTAACCGCCAAGTTCGAGGGGTTAAGTTTGTCTATGATTTTCTTACTAAGTTTCCAAGATCCAAAATCAGTGCTATTAGGTGTATTATTGAACTCATTTATTTACTGCTTTACGAGATTGAGTAAAAGGTAGTGTACAACCGGAACTGACAACACAACGAGAACCAAAAGATGATGTGGTACGATGATGCGCAAGTTGCGCTTACCCGAGCATGCATCGACGTCCCTAAAGACCCGAAAAGTTTGTATGTATATTTTGTTAAGTTTTATAGTATCTTGTATTTCAAGATATATTTTAAGCATTCATTTAGTTTATTATTTAATAGTTAACAAGGTATCAATTTTTGAAAATTTGTTAGCGCCAATTACTATGCTTCGATTGATAAGTCCCTCCCCTGACATAGCAATGGCATGCCAACGGATAAGTGAAGGGATCTTCCTTTAAAAGTCAAGAAATTTTTGTCGCATATGGAAAAAGACAAAAAGAAGATCAAAGTGGTGATAAGGAAATTATTTTTTAATGACTTGATAGAGGAATATAAAAACACATAGAAAATGTCGTTTTCTCATAATTGCATGGTTGATTATGAGAGTAACTACGAAGGGACATCCTGTCCTATCAATGTTACAATCTTTCTTGTCAAAGGAACGTTCAAAAACACAAGATAGTGATTCTCCTCCTCGTGCTCATCATCCAATAAACCCCAACGATAACAAGTTTGAAGAGTATGTGGCCACAAACTCTGGACACACCCAAGTGCTTGCTCGAGAGAAACAAAGGTAAATGACTTGTGAGAACCTCTATCCGGCATGGATGAATACAAGGAATGTTTGGATGTTATATAGGAGCAAAATGTGTAAAAAATAGTATTGAAAAAAAGACATCAAATGACTTTACTAGCATTGAACATCAACCACTTAAGGGCCCAGATTAGGAATTAGCAGAGATATTGACATGAGACATCCGAAAAAAATATGGAATGTTGTAACTTGATGCTCACATCTCTATTATAATAAATAAAAATAACTTTGTTCACGTGGCATCCTTTAGGCTACGCTTACATGCCACTTCAAGCCTAAATGTTGACTCGTTTATTTTTGCATGTGGATGCTTAGATCCGACCCTTTTTGTTTTACTTTTCTAATGCTACACAACTTTCCTTTCTTATTAATCTCAAGCCCTAAATTGTTCTAACGATGTGATAATCATCTGCCACTAACAATCTTAAACGCCTTCTTTTTCGCCTCTGTAAGTATTATGTATACTATATTAGTTCTTCTTCATCTCTATAAGTTGTATGTACTCTTAAATTCTTCTTACATTTAAGTTGATTTCAACGTACTTAGGTTAACCAAAAAGATACGGTATGCGGTTAATAAGAGGTGAACTACACGATATTGAACGAACAAAGATCTTCATAGAATGGTTGTTAGATTTAGGTGAAGGAAACTGTAAGGTAATATTAGAAGATTATAAGGCTGATGCAACCAAAGAAGCCAAAACAACCAAGGATCTTCCTGCATGCATGCACTAAATGTACAAGGTACAAGTTGCTTTGGAAGTTTTACACTCTCCACAGAAAAAATATTCTAAGTGTAAAATCTTGCAAAGCCAAAGATGAAGTCTTTCGAAGCTTCAGAGACAAAGTCTTCCGAATCCAATTTGCTGTGAAGACTGATTTTTTCCAAAGACAGAGAAAACATGCTTTCTCTGATCTACTTTTTCGTAAAGCTGACACACCATCCGCTGCAACTCTGATGACTCACCAACTTATATAAGTTGGTGAAAAGTCTATGCTTTTGTAAACTATAGATTAAGGTCTTTGTCTGTAACTTCCTACTATTGTACCTGTTAACCTTTTTATATTAGAAAAGGATATGAGCTATGGCATGTCATAGTCACTAGTCAAAAGACGAACTGCCTTTTGACTCTACATTGATCTTGTTGTCTAGATTAGTGTTTCCAACTATCTTTCTAAGTATTGACGGTTATAGGATATAGTATAAAGTATCTCAGGTCTTTGTATTTCTTTCATTCTTTGTAACACTTGTAATAGAACTTGAGAGCAATATACAGCATCCTTAAAAACCACACTTCTCTATTTGTGTTCTTAGTTCTGTCTCAATACTTACTTGTCTTCTTAATATCGTCTCACACAAACCCGGTTCCCCATTTGATCTGTTAAGTGTTCTAAAACTCTCCTCGTTGTGAGACTGACAGTATTGACCACCCTTCAAATGGTCCTGTAGTTGGTATCAAAGCATTTTAGGCTCTTGATTGTAAGATCTTACCATCTTTAATCCTTTTAGTTTCACAAAATACTTAAGATCTCAAATGGCAGCTATCACCAAGGCTGTTGGACTATTTGAAGATGATATTTACCAAAACCTAAGCTCTGAATCTCATGATAATTACCAAAACCAACACGGTAAAGCTATGCTGAAAATATGATCAAAACGAAGAAAATTGACCAAAGTCAAACTTTGTCAAACTTGGTCAACCATGGTCAAAGTCAAAAGTCAACAGTCAACATCAGCGGACGTCTCGAGTGACGTCAGCACCCAGCAATCACGCATTATTGTTGGACTATTTGAAGATGATACTTACCAAAACCTAAGTGCCGAATCTCATGATGATTACCAAAACTGACACGGTGAAGCTATGCTGAAAATATGATCAAAACGAAAAAAATTGACCAAAGTCAAACTTGGTCAACCGTGGTCAAAGTCAATAGTCAACATCATCGGACGTCTCGAGTGACGTCAACACCTTGCAGTCACGCATCACCAACAGAGAATTTATCAGACGTTGAAGAATATTTGTGTAATCATTAGGACTTAAATGTAATTTTATTCATTTTTGTAAAGAGTATAAATTGACTAAGTGTAGTTATTTATACTCTAATCAACCATTAGAAGCATTCAAGCATTCAAGGATTCAAGCATACAATTTAGTCTAGTGGAAGAAACATAAGGTTGAGTGTGTGTGAGAGAAGTTGTTCTTGCAAACTCCCTTGTAATCTCCTAGCAAACATACATATGAATGAATGATATATTTTATGAATATGTGTTCTTGAATTGTTCATCATTCATTCATCATCATACATTGAATCTTGCATAAGATCTTCACTTGAAATCATCAACGGGTTTGTGAGATTCCGTATTACAAATCCGATAAACGACAACAATACGATTGCAATATTCAATCCATCCAGCAGAATCGATGGATTCCACAATTGGTTTCAGAGCTTTGGCTCCTTGTTCTTCAAATTTTTCTCAAATTTGAACCACAAGTTTGATCTACAAATTGTTGTTGTTTTTGATGAAATCAAGCTACCATTAGCTTAGATTTGTTATTTCGTGAAGATCTGCAAGTTTTCACATCAATTGAAGTTCATTTGAGCCATTAATTTGAAGATTTAAGCAAACTTGTTCTTCAAGTCTTCAAATGCTCATGAACGTGAAATTTTGATTTTGTTGTTGCTTGATTGAATTTAACCCTCTAATAGCTTTAGTTTGTGATAACTAACACATCTACAAAGTTTCATATCAATTGAACATCCACAACTCTTGAATTTAAAGATTTTTGAAATTTTGTGTTCTTGAGAAAAGTTCACTGTTCTTGAGGAAAATCATAAAAAATCACGAATCTGATGTTGTTTTGCTAAAATTGATAGCGGTTTTAGCTTAGAAACATCAAATCTAAGGTTCGTTTATCATTTTCAACATCCAAATCATTCCTTTTTGAATATTGATTCTTATATCTGGGTTTTTGTTCTTCATGTGTTCATCATTTAAATCTGAGTTTAGGTGATGATTATATGAAATTGATTGTTGTTCTAGCTTAGAATCACTTATAACCTTTGATTTTATCAAATTCCATCAGAAACCCAAGAATCAAAAGTTTGTTCATTCAAGAACATGAAGTTTGACTTTTTCAGAGTCAAACTACTTTGAAATCAGAAAATCAGCCAAATCTTTGATTTGATTCAGATTTTGATTCATTTGTTCATCATACAATCATTCAAGAGTCATTCAAACATCAATTTGTGAATTTGAAAGTGAAATTTCATTCATAATCAAAGTTTACAAAGATTACACAAATTACACTTGTATTTGATTTTTGACCAAGTGTTCTATCATACACAGCTGATGAGCTAATCCTACAGCTGATGTTCTAATTCTACAGCTGAAAATATTCCTAACATTTGCAACCAAGTGTCCATAGCTGATGTATTACATCCACAACTGATACACTAAGTCCACAGCTAACAAACATCCAATTTGTCTAAGTATTCATAGTTGATGAAGAAATACATCCACAGCTGATGTGTTAAAACCCACAGCTGACAAAGACCATAGATCATTAATTTTGGTTAAGTATCCATAGCTGATTCATCAAAAACAAATTGTTAAGTGTTCATAACTGATGTATTACATCCACAGCTGATGCACAAATCTCACAGCTAACAAACATCCATTTTGTCTAAGGAATTTTGTCCAAGTGTTCATAACTGATGAACAAACACATCCACAGCTGATGTGTTAACACTCACAGCTGATGTGATAATATTTTTAGCTTACACTTCAGTTTAAAGCAGATGAACAGAAGTTTGTCCACTCCCATTCACCCACCATCAAACACCATACACCACACACAAATCAACAACATCAAAACCACTACATCATACAACACACTGTCCTCACAGCTGCTCACAGCGGACGGTTACCATTCATCAACACTGACAACACACATCAGGTCCACTGTAGACATCGAGAACCTCTATCCACAGCGGACATTCAACTTGAATTTACAGCGGACATTAAATCAACACAGAAACAGAAGCAACATACAGCGAACTGAAATTGATTTGGTCCAAATCAACAATTCACAGCGGACAACCCTGATCTAGTCACAGCGAACAAGTAGCTTTGAAATCACAGGGGACGAACTTGAAACACACAGCGGACGAATAACTTGAAACACATAGCGGACGAACAACCTTTAATTCACCGCGGACATCGAAACAAACGGGTCCATATCAGACGTTTTACCTCATTCACAGCGGATGAATTGATTCTGTCCCTTTCGATTACTTGACACACAGCGGACACCAATCGACCGCTCCATAACAAACCATCACCACTGTCGTCACCAATCCACCGCAGCTACACAATCAACCACCATCATCATCGACACCTCCATCTATAATTTTTCGATTTCATGATTCAATTTTGACATTCAACCATCGGTGTCCACTCATCAACCGCAACCACACCATCACTATCAACACCAATCGAAGTGTCCATCACTGTCGTGGGTCGATCTCATCATAACACACCAAACCTTGTCGGCAATTCTTGATTTCAGGTGTTAAAGAGATCGAGAGTCTGAGAAGGGAAAGCTGTGGGAGTTAGAGTTTGTGTTTGGGTTTGTGTTAAAGGGTTTGAGTAATAAAATTTCAATTTTGACTTTTATTTTTGTGTTGACCAGCAAAATATAAATAGTTTTTATATAATTTTTAACAAACAAATCAAAGCTTCGGAAGTTTTTCTTTTAATTCCAGAAAGTTTTTCATTTGACAAACTTTTTAAAATTTGCTCTCAGAAGTGTTAATTTTGACCAACTCAAAAATTTTGTCTCGGAAGATTTTGATTGTTCGAAAGTTTTCAACTTGACTAATTTTTAAAGCTTGTTTTCCGAAGATTTTAAAAATTCATTTTGACTTCCTTTCGATCAAGAAATATATACTTTGAAAGAATTGAATTATTTTCAATCAAGTCACAAAATCATTTAAATTTTTATTAATTCGATCCAAATTTTATTACTTTTAATTAAGCTAGATTAATTTTAGTCCAGCTTAACTAAATTGTAATTGAACCAAGTTAACTCTTTAGTTAGGCAATTCTAATTAAACTGAGTTTCAACGTTCTTTAGATTCAATTAAAGTTTATATTGATTTTGATTTAAACACAAAACAAATTTTCAAATCATTTTTGTTTTTAAACAAAATGGAAAATTTAACATCATTCACTAACACTCGTGTTTCGATAAACCAAGCTATCTTTCTTGCTGCAGGTAGAAAGAGGTTTCAAGAATTCTAACAAAGAAAATCAAGTTACAACCACTCAAACAACAGCAGCAAATCAAGCAAAAGTTGCAAACAATCAAACATCAGCAGCCTATCAAACAATAACAACAATTCATTGTTTGACAAGACAAACATTCAGTTGTACATCAGTCACATTGAGAAAGAACTGATGCCTTTACATTTATGTGATCTTGCATACTCAAACAACACATTGTCTAATGATTTGATAAAATGCAGGTCAGAGATGGAACAATCTCAAAGAAATAATCAAGCACAAATCAAGACATTGAATCAACAAAACATCAGTTTAACCCAAGAGATGAACCAGTTGCATGACCAAATGGTTCAACAAAAAATCAAACTTGAAGAGTTAACTGCCAAGCTTACAAAAGCCACAACCATCAACAACACAAACATACCTCCATTGCCTGAAATTCCTAAAGACAGAAAGATCAATCTATGCTCATCAGCATGCATAGATGAAGTACAGGCATATCGAAAATATTACAATAATATATCACATGATAAAAGAGGAAAAAGATTCACATGCAAAGGAACTACAAACTTCTGCAAATCAAATCAGTTCACTAGATAAAGAAGTTGATAAATTGCTTAAAGAAAATCACAAGCTGAATGCTCAATCAACTGAACTCTCTGTGAAGTTAACAAACACAAAGGCTGAAGTTGAAGCCAAAATATCAGAAGCAAGTACAACCAAAACCATCAATAACTTGCAACATTACATTTAGCGTCTAAATCAAGCAATCAATACAGAAATGTCTACAAATGTAGAATTGAAGATACAACATAAAGCCTTTGAAGATAAAATCAATTCTCTACTGAAGATTGTAGACAAACTCCTTGGAGAAAGATTTAGTCTTCAAGCTTAAGTTACAAGACTCACTGAGTCTTTAACAAAGACAAAAACAGATCATGCATCAATAGAAGTTGAACTTGAGAATTTAAAGCTGACTGCCAGCAAGTTGGAAGAACTACTTAATGCACAAAGAGATCAAAAGAAGAGTGCTGGAACTACATACCATGTTGTTCCTACTCCTTACAATGATAACTACACAAAAATGCCAACTTCAATGAAAAGGACACTCAAAGAAGATTCAAATATGCATGATCATCATCCAATAGACAAACCATCTACTATCACTCAAATCACTTCTCCTGAAACAGCACCAAAGCAGTACTTCAAACCAGAATCACCATAGAATGAAACCTTTCATTCCTGTGATGGTCAAGATGGAGATCCTGCAAGTGATGATAGTGATGAAGAAACCAACCAACCAAACAAAAAAAACATTGACATGTATTAATCATGTCATTGAAGAAATCAATCCAAAACAAACACAATCATAGAAATTCAAAGCAGTAAAGCCTGACAACAAACAAAAGGCTATGGTTCTGTATGAGAAATTCGAACCAGCAGGATTTCTTGAACTAGAATTGCCTAAGGCTGAACTCAAGGCAAAGATTAAGATGGAGTTAAAGAACAAGCAGAAGCCTGAGGCACAAGAAATCAAAGAACAGGTTAAGAGGAAGAAAACCAGATCTAAAAGAAAGAAGAAAAGTCAGACAAAGTCTTCTACACCTGATCCAAACCAACCATCAACCTCAAAAGATACATTAGAAACTCTAAAACAACAGCCAATTCTCTACAAGACATGCAATTCAGATTCACACAAGACGTCTGAGTGTAAAAACACTAAGAGTGATACATATATATGTCCTCACAAGAGAAAACAACGAAAACAACCAAGACCAGAGGCTGTGAAGTTCTAATCAAATCTAACTTCATCATTCAAGCCTAAGGGAAGAAGATCCACACCTACTCCTTACTGCTTAAATTGTGAGATGAAGAATTATAACATTTCATAGTGTTCATACAACAACTCTCCAACATCAAACACAGAAGAGGTCAAAGATCTTCTCATCCATCAGAGTCGTACTCACCGAGATCGGAGCAGGAGTACTACAACAGACGTCATAGCTACTTTTCTCCTCGATCACATCGACATGGGTATGATTTTAAACAATATGATATTCATGATTACATGGCACCAAGACATTATCCTAGGTCATACACACAACATAAGTATGACAGATATAGGAATAATACTTGGCATAATTGATATCATAGAAGATCACATCCATCAAATTATTATAATCATGATTATAATTCTTAAGATGAATATGATCACATGCCCAGGAGAAACAAACATGATCAAGGACAAAGATCCTTTGCAACACCTCCATAAAATTTTCAAGAGCAAACTAGATTTTCTAAACCAACAAAAAAGATTTTCAAAAGCCAAACAAAATCCTTTTATTAAACAAACTAAAGTTGAGTTAGTTGGTTTAAAAACAAAACAATGTTGGAGAAAGAAAATAATTTTTGGAGGTGACTCTGATATATCATCAGATAAAGCAAAATCATACACATACGAGCAAGTCACATATAAAGATGCTAATGGACAGCTCAGGACAATAATGGCCTGGGTTGAAATATCTAACTGATTTGCTAGTGTGATAGGGACAGTTATGGAAGCCTGCCAACCCAAGAAAAGTTATCAGTGGCTGATCCCTTCCCATGACAGGAATGTTCTTTCTGCTCATGATGTTTATGATGCAACTGAGCCAAATGGATCTGAAATTAACCAGGATTCAATGCAAGACATCAATCATTCACAGAAACTATGATGGCAATGCAAGAAACAACTGATGTTTCATTCCATCTGCTTAGTCTGATTACATTGCTACATGGACTAACTGTTGATGATCTCTATTAATTTAATAACACATATGCCATTTCTTTATTTTCTCATAAACAAAAATCCTAAAAATTAGAAAATCAAGAAAAGTCCAAAAAATATTTCTTTTAAATCTCCCTGCCTTTACATGAGAAATGATAGTACACTCATCTACTATCTTCTGCATCTATTTTTCAAAATCAATAAAGACTGACAAGACCTATTTGATATGTCAGTAAGCTCAGCTTGGATTCAAGATAAGCATATTTATGATGAACTAAATCAATATGCATTATGGACCAAAACCATTTTAGGGTATTGGTAAGCAATGACTTTTCCAAGTGTTTGCTTGTGTGGTTACCCAAACACACCATACGAAAATAGTTTATAAATTTCTCATTGATAAAAGCATTTGTTTCTCCTTTGTTGTATTTAAATACAGACCTGGAGTAAACATAAGGACAACTTCTGTTGTGCTGAGCACAGACCTAGTTGACCTCGCACTAAAATTGTTGATGCATGCCAAAAAGGCAAAGAAAAGAATCCCAATGTGGATCAAAGCTAAAAGAATCCCAATAAGGATCAACTTCCAACGTGAAGTGTAAAATAATCCCAAAGTGGATCATATCATCAGAATTTATACTCTAAGTAGCCTGGTTCAAGTTGTGATAAAGTCTCACCTTGCATTTCATGAGGAGGGTAATTCTTCCATACTTCTGAGTGTGGGGTACTGAATTAGCATATCTAATCAATCCTAAACATGATAAATATCACAAAGTGTTGACAATATATCCTTGCATGAGTTTAAGTGGACAAACATACTTACAATCAACTTTGTTCTTCTGCTATGTTTATTCCAACTTTAAACATTCTTAGATGTAGAGGATTTTGGATTAGTATGATCTCATTATAGTTGAAAGATTCATGCTTGTAACTATCATATTTTTAAAAAATCTAAAATTCCAAAAAGATTTGTCATTTTTAGTATTTTTCTTAGTTTTGGCAGATTTACATGTGTTATTGATTTAGGAGTGAAACTTCCATGCAATACCTTTACCAAGAGGATTTAGACTTTTGCAGGTGATGAATTGGACAACATGCCTGAGCTTCTCATTCAGTTCAAGATGTCGAGTGAACACTCCAACTTCCTTCAAAGATCTCCTGCCAGTTGCTGAGAACTAAGAATCCTCCTCTTGGTGTCTCATAAACCAAAGTTCTTCACCCTCCAAAGCTTTTGTTGAGGGAGAGTATATGTCAAGTCTGAAGAATTTTTGATGCTTCTCCTTCACTTCTTAAGTTGAGATAAAGCTACTGATATTTCTACTTGTGCAATCCACAGTGTATGCAAATGGGTGTATTTTCAAGTCTTCAAAATAAGACTAGAAGATCAAGCTGATGAAACATCCATCAAGTGCTGAAACAAAGTCTGTATGTGCCGAAACAAAGTCTATTTCTCAATGCCTTTTTCTAAAGCTTCTAAGAAGATGCTACCAAAAAGGGGGAGAAGACTGCACTCCAAGACTGCACATCAATCAACATCTAAGGTTTTGATAATCATGATGTTTTGGCAACATCAACTTAGGGGGAGTATTGTTGGACTATTTGAAGATGATACTTACCAAAACCTAAATTCTGAATCTCATGATAATTACCAAAATTGACACGGTAAAGCGGTTGAAAATATGATCAAAACGAAGAAAATTGACCAAAGTCAAACTTGGTCAACCGTGGTCAAAGTCGACAGTCAACATCAGCGAACGTCTCGAGTGACGTCAGCACCCGGTAGTCACGCATTATTGTTGGACTATTTGAAGATGATACTAACCAAAACCTAAGTGCTGAATCTCATGATGATTACCAAAACTGACACGATGAAGCTATGCTGAAAATATGATCAAAACGAAGAAAATTGACCAAAGTCAAACTTGGTCAAACTTGGTCAACTATGGTCAAAGTCAATAGTCAACATCAGCGGACGTCCCGAGTGACTTCAGTACCCGGCAGTCACGCATCAGCAACAGAGAATTTATCATATGTTGAAGAATATTTGTGTAATTATTAGGACTTAAATGTAATTTTATTCATTTTTGTAAAGAGTATAAATTGACTAAGCATAGTCATTTATACTCTAATCAACCATTAGAAGCATTCAAGCATTCAAAGATTCAAGCATACAGATTTAGTCTAGTGAGAGAAACATAAGGTTGAGTTTGTGTGAGAGAAGTTGTTCTTGCAAACTCCCTTGTAATCTCCTAGCAAACATACATATGAATGAACAATATATTTTATGAATATGTGTTCTTGAATTGTTCATTATTCATTCATCATCATACATTGAATCTTGCATCAGATCTTAACTTGAAATCATCAACGAGTTTGTGAGATTTCGCATCATAGATCCGATAAACGACAACAATACGATTGCAATATTCGATCCATCCAGTAGAATCAATGGATTCCATAAAGGCTGACATGGAAACTGGTATCATGACTAAGTTTCCACTGATCACTCCTGAAAACTCTGATGAAATCAACCCAACAGTGTGATGTTTATGAACTTAGACAAACAATGAAGAACATAAACAGGTTGATTTCTCCCAAGGATCTTTTTCAAATCTTTTAAACAAAAATATAACAACATATTGTTATACTTGTATTCAACAAACAATAATCATGTTGCGGAAACCCATGATTAATGCTATGATATCAGTGTGTCTAAGTGATTGCTAGTGATTGAATGATAATAACTGTTTGTTTGTATTGATTGTTCAAAAAACTTACAAAAGATTAGGGTAATATTCTATTTATAGCCTATACACAGAGCTATATACAATTACTGAACTACCCTTATGTAAACGAATATTAGATAACTAATCCTAAGTCTATAAGCTGTCTACTGTGAATGATTAGCTGTCCGCTGTGGATGTTAAGTTGTCCGCTATGGAAGTCAGATAACATGTTCGATGTGCCTTGGATGATGTCCGCTGTGAACACTTGTGTGTTTGATTGTATGTTGGCAGTTGTGGAATGTTCATCCGCTGTGGATGAACATCCGCTGTGAACACTTGTGTGTGTTTGCTTTGTATGTTGTTCGCTATGGTAAAGTTCATCCTCCGTAGATGAACATTTGTGGTGGACAGTTCATCAGCTATGGACTTAGGCATCCGCTGTGTGTGTTGTTCATCCGCTGTGGGCGCTTGGACTTGATCTTCATCCGTTGCATCTTTTTAGTCATCCGCTGTGGAAAACTCTTCATCCTCTGCCGATACGTAGCAAAAATTCCTTTTTATCTACAAACCTGAAAAAGGAATTTAAGCAATATTAGTGTATGCAGGACCGGGTAAGGCTGTTTAAGTTTGCAATTAGCTTCACAAGAGGAGAGAACTTTAAATCACTTAACAATTCAAATAGGGAACTGGTAACTATTCAGAAGATACTAAGCCAGCACAAGTAATGTAAATGAAATAATAACAATATCACAAGAACACAAGATAAAGTTTTCAAGGAAGTTGCATATTGATTCTCTAGTTCTATTACAAGTGTGTTCAAGTATATCTTAGCTACAAGAACTTGAGAATCTTATATACTACAACCTACAACCGTCAATATACAAAAAGACAGTTGGGATTTGACTAATCTAGACAACAAGATCAATCTATTGTCAAAAGGCAGATTGCCTTTTGACTAGTGACTATGACATGCCATAGGTCACTGACTTTATCTAATAAGACAAGTTTACAAGAACAATTATGGGAAGTTACAGGCAAAGACCTTCTTCTATAGTTTGATAAAGTATGGAAGTTTTACCAACTAATGAAAAGCAGATGAGTCTTCAAAGCAGCAGCGGAAGGTACAACAGCTTTATCAAAAAGTAACTCAGAGAAAGCATATTTTCTCTATCTTCAGAAGAAATCAGTCAACTCTTCAAAACGGCTTCGGAAGACTTTGTCTTGTGAAGCTTTGGAAGACTTCATCTTTGGCTTCGGAAGAAAATGGTCTTTGGCTTCGGAAGATTTCACACTTGTAATATTTTCTGATAAGTGTGAAACTTCCGAAGCAACTTCTTCTGAACTGTTGGCTTCAGAAGATCTTACACTTAGACTTATTTATGAGTGTAAGTCTTCCAAAGCTAGTTCATCCTTGTTCCTTAGTGTATGCTGGAAGACTTGGTTGTTCTGGTATCCTTTGGTTACATTAGCCTTTAATCTTCAGATGTTCCTTACAAACTCCCCCTAGGCTGATGCTACCAAAACAGAGAAGTTCTTCAGATTTTGATAGTCCATATTAGGATCTTCAACATTCATTTCTTCATCTTAAGATCTGGATCCTTCAGACTAACATAGAACCTTCTCATGTCAAAGAGAACATGCAGAGAAAGTTCAAGCATGTCATTTGTGAAGTAGACATGTTGTTCTCCCTGATCTCTTGTGACTTACCATCTGTCTGGATCTTCAGCAAAAGTCCATGACAGAATTTGTCTTCCAGTAGCAAGAGGCTCTACTATGATTGGAGTTTGTTGAGAGACCTCTTCATGCACACCTTAGGATGCTCTAACTCATCCTGAGGTTGGGAGGTGGATGCCTTTCTTCTCTTCTTCTTTGAAGTGGATCTTCTTCTGGCCATCCTTTTTCTCCTCCTAGATTTCTTTAACTAAGAGGGCTGGTCTTGAGTACCAGTTGGTTCTGTTATGTCTCTTTCAGTTGGGTTCTCCTCTCTCATAGGTTTAGAAGAAGAGAGAGGAGGACCCTGCTATGGGTCAGAAGATGAAGTTGGCTCAGATGCAGCTCCAGGTTCAGGTTGTGTTGTCTCAGTAGGTTCAACCTTCACCTCAACTTCAGGTTGAGCTGGACTTGGTGGAGAATGCAAGTCCACCAGGTCTCCCCTTTTTATCTTCTGCTTGATCACCCTAGTATGCTCATCCATTGTGGATAGAGACATAGGACCAAGCCTCCTTTCGAAGAACCCATACAGCTTCAAGAAGCTCATCATCCTTTGTCTGTCAGCAGACTTCTTTTGGCATTTGTGAATGATGGCCCATGACTTTACAGCTTCTTCCCTTAATCTTTTCCTTGCAGCTTGCCTTTCCTTTTTGGCTTGTTCTTCCAGCTGCTTGCTGTATTCAAACATTATGTACTCATATGATAAGGGAAGAAGTGCAGCTGCCTAATAGAGACCTGTGGCACTCAGGTAGTTGATCATCTTTAATCTTTCTTCTTCATTAACTACCTGAGGTTGTTCAGTGGCCACAGTCTCTTCCTCAAGACTTTCTTGAACTAGAGAGAGGACAGGAGCATCTTTGTAGAGTCTTTTAAGTCTCCTTTCTTCTTTGATTTTGAGGAGCAATTTTGCATCCTCTGCTTCCTTCCTTTTTTTGACAATTCAATATCAGCCAGTTCATTTAGCTCCTCTAAGGGGAGAGAGATGAGTTCATCAATGTCGTAGTTTCTGGTTCCCAGGTAATTCAGCCTGGCTGCCCTTAACTCATCTTCCTGAGTGTTTAGCATGGGGGTATCCCTGATTGTAGCTTCCATGAATCCTGGGGAACCACTTGAACTCTCTCCCCTCAGCTTCCTCTTCCTCTCTCTCTTCTCCTCCTCAATCTCCTCAGGAGTCATTTTCCTTTTGCCTTTGTCAACCACAGGCCTTGGTGACTTAGGCTGGAGAGAGTTTTGGCCTTTATTGCTTGGTTCAGCTATCAAGATCTGGCCAGAGAGAGGTTGTGAAGCACCATCACCAGCTTGTGTTTCATTGAGGGTAATGGGTGCAGAGGGAGATCCTATCTCAAGGTTCACAGGTTCAACCTCTAGGCCTTCAGTCAAGGTTTTCCCTTCGAATCTAATCTCTGGGTCCACCTCAACATCCAGTTGACCAAATATCTCACCTGCTAGCCTCTTTCTATATCGTTTTGATCTCAATTTGAATTTCTCTAGCACCCTGTCTTGGATTCTTTCTGCCAATCTTGCAGCTTGTCTGTTGTTGCTTGGGTTGACAAGTGGCAGATCCACCAAGTTTATACTCTAATAGTAGCTCAATCTTAAAATGTTGAAAACTTCTAGTTGACCTTGAGCTCTAGAGATCATAAGAGCTCTCCTGTTATTGTCATACCCCCAACCCCTGATTGTGTTCTCAGAAGGGACAGACATTGCTCTTGGTATTCCCTCCTTAAACAGTTGTTGGATGAGTAAGTCTAGATCACTGTCATGAGGAGGTTGTTGAGTATGGACAAGTCCAAGAAAGGGTGGTGAATCCACAATGTCCATACTCTGGGAAGAACTCCCAGGTTCTGTGGCTGTTAAGACTTTCTCCCCCTTTTTAGTAGCATCACCCTCTTTACTAGGTGAGCTGGGGAATTGGTGCAAGACATCCACAGGTTCTTGTGGACCTGGTTGAGTTGTCCTCCTTGGTCTCTTAGCTAACTGGCCCTTAAGATCGATGATCTCAAGTTGCTGGTCATTGACCCTCTTCTGTAAGATAGTCACCTGAGACTCCAGGTGAGCTATCTTTGAAACTAAGTATGTGCATGTTGTTGTCAGTTTGTGTACCTTTTGTTTTAGACTCCCCTCATCTTCAATTAAAGAATCACTAGGGGATGAGAGAATTGGACCTAAGTCTTCTTCCTCATCACCAGCATGGTGTTCTTGGCTACTGGCTTTCCCTTGCCTAATGACAGCTTCCAGAGAAGTGTCAAGAGGCTGGGTTGCCATGGTTGAGGTCCTATTGATGTTTTCACTTGCAAAAGTGAGAGCCTCTTCCATATGGATCTCCTGAACAAGTTCAGAGCATCCACCTCAATGGAGGGTAGATGATGTGGGCTAGACCTGGGTGAGTCAGAAATACTCATCTCTCTTTAAACAGGGGTGGAGAAGAGAGACTCATGGTATTCACTGACATCCAAGTCATCATCATCATAAAACTCTAAGCTGGGTATTGGTTGGTTGAGATCTAGAGTTTGGGGATGGTAGCTATCCCCTGAAGGTTGATCACTTGAGTTTAGAGACTCAGAGTGACGCTAGAGGCTGTTTGGGTAATGAGCTCATCAGCCTGAGCATGAGGAACCTCAGAACTGAATTATTGGAAAGATGGGAGTGGTCTGCTCCTCAGGGGAAGTGGAAGCTCGAGATTCCACTTCCTCCTGTATGGGTTGTGATATGGGAGCCTGCACATGTTCAGTAGTAGGTGCAGGGGTTCATTTGAATTTTCTTTTGTAGGTTATGGTGATGGTAGGCTATGTTTGAGGTGGTTGAGAAGTGGAGGGTGAGGGATCAACACTAGCTGGTGCTGCTAGGTTGTCACCCTTAGCAATGAGCTCAAACATTTATGGGATAAGGGTTGTTTCTACCCCTGAGAATCCAATAGTTGGCTTCTTCAAGATTTTGAAAATACCGGGCCTCATCTGTCCCAATTTAAGAATATTTCCTGTTCCCCTCAACTATGGTCCTATTTCACAGTTGAGAATATGTTGAACATACCTGGGGAACATGTAATTTTCTAAGGAGTCCAAGTTAGCAAGTAAATTTGTGTAAACAAACTGAGAGTACCTGAACTTGACCCCTTGTACCATCCCATGGACTATGAAGGAGAGGTCTTCTGGAACTTGATCCCATCCTCCATGTTTGTTAGATAAGCTGTGTATGATGACATGGAGGAGGAACTTCCACTGGGATGAGACCTTCCCCTTCTTAAAGGTTTTGACTGAGAAGTCAGCTTCATAGGCCATCTGCTGGAAGGAATGGTTTACAGCAGATTTTGGAAAGGACAGTTCACCTGCTTCATCATCCAGCTGCAAATGGGTGTTTATGATGGCCGGGGTGATGAAAACTGTCCTCCCCTGCACCGTAGCAGACAGTGCCTTCTCCCCATCCATGGTGACCTCTTGACAGGTCCGCCAGAATTCAAGCAACTGATCCTTATAAAGAAGAGAATCGATTGTAAAGGAGGTGAAGTAGTGAGATGAAGAAAGGTACCTACAAACATCTGAGAAACTTGGGTCCTTCTCAGAGTTCAATAGGGGAAACTTGATTGTGTTGCCTGTGTAGGTGCATGGTGAAATCAAGGTCGTTTCTGTGATCGATGTTGACCATTTGGTGAAGCTTATCAGTGAAGAAAGGAAGAAGAAAGTGAGTTTAGGGTGAAAATAGGTTAAAGATTGTGAGAGTAGAGAGAAGAAATGGAACCATTGAGAAGATATATGTAGTGGATTTGAGACAAAGTTAGAACAAAAAGATAAACTTTGAAATCCGTAAGTGGGTCCCACTTTTGAAAAAGTGCCCAAAAAGTTAGTTTTCTTGGAAGTTGAAAATCTTCTGAAGGTATTTTTGCTTCGGAAGTTTTTTAAGAAAAGCTTCCGAAGGCAACTTTGCTTCGGAAGATATTTCAAAGAGTTGTGAAAATTTGGCTTCGGAAGGAATATACTTAAAGAAATTTCTTCCGACATAAATTTTGCTTCGGAAGAACTAAGTCTGAGAAAATTATTATCATAGATAATAAATCTTTTGAGACGAAATTGTTTTCGGAAGATATGAGTTCTTTGAATGCATTTAAGTACTTATAAGCACATTTAAGCTTCGGAAGATATTCTAAGAATTTCTTCCGAAGGTAATCTCTTATTAGTAGTCAAATGATTTAAAGACATAAATTTCTTCCGAAGGTAATTTGAGTTCTTCCGAGACAAAATAATAAATTATCACAAATCTAAGGAATATCAAAAAAAACCTTTGATTTACTTCCAAAGAGAACTGGGCTTATGAAGGTGATAATATAGACAACTTAGGACACACAAATTTTAGAAATAAAGTTATTTAAGTTTTTAAAGAAAAATCTATTCAAAGTTAATCATCCCAATAGCTGATATAAGATATTTAAACCTCTGTTCATCAAAAGATTTAGTGAATAGATCAGCATATTGTTCATTTGTGTTAACCTTGATTAGTTTGATTAATCCTTTCTTAAAATTATCTCTAATCAAATGATACCTGATGTTGATGTGTTTGGTCCTAGAGTGCTGCACAGGATTCTCTGTAATAGAGATAGCACTGTTGTTGTCTATGTGGATAGGAGTCTCCTTGAAATTGAATCCATAGTCCAGCATTTGATTCTGAATCCAAAGCACTTGAGCACAGCAGCTTGCAGCAGCAATGTATTTAGCTTCAATAGTTGATGCAGACACACAGGATTGCTTCTTGCATTGCCAATAGACTATCCTTCCACCAAGGAATTGACATCCCCCAGATGTAGACTTTGTAGTCATGTTGCAGCCACCATAGTCACTATCTATATAAGCATATAAATTAAAGTCTGAATTCTTTGGATACCAAAGGCCTAGTTTAGGAGCACCTTTGAGGTATCTGAGAATTCTTTTCACAGTAACTAGGTGTGACATCTTGGGGTTGGCTTGATATCTTGTGCATATGCATATGGCAAACATAATATCAGGCCTGCTAGCAGTGAGGTACATAAGAGACCCAATCATAGCCCTATAGAGATGTTCATCAACACACTCCCCCTTAAGATCAGGACCAAGGGAGTGGTTTCTAGCTATGGGTGTCTTTGCATCCTTACAATTAGTCATCTTGAATCTTGTAAGTATGTCTTGTACATACTTTGACTAACTAATGAAGATACAATTTTCAACCTGCTTCACTTGAATTCCTAGAAAGAAGTTGAGTTCCCCCATGGCACTCATTTCAAATCTATCCTTCATCAGCTTCTCAAAGTCTTTGCAGAGCTTTGGATTAGTTGAACCAAAGATGATGTCATCTACATATATCTGAACTAGCATTATGTTATTCCCTGTTTCTTTGATGAAGAATTCCCATCAATAGTACCTCTTTTGTATCCATGTTGACAAAGATACTTTGATAGTGTTTCATACCACTTTCTTGGAGCCTGATGCAGTCCATATAGAGCTTTATCAAGCTTGCAGACATAATTAGGATGATCTTGGTTGCAAAGCCAGATGGTTGTTTGACATAAACTTCTTCATCTATCACCCTATAGAGAAAGGCACACTTTACATCAAGCTGGTAGACCTTGAAATCCTTGGATGCAGCATAAGCCAGGAATATTCTTACAGCTTCAAGTCTTGCTACAGGAGCAAAGACATTAGTGTAGTCAATTCCTTCTTCTTGTGTGTACCCCTGGACAACCAGTCTAGCCTTGTTCTTGATGCCAATCCCTCTATCATCAGTCTTGTTCCTGAATACCCATTTGGTTCCTATGACACCTTTCCCTTGAGGAAGAGGACATAAGTTCCACACCTTCTGTCTTCTGATTTGAAGCAACTCTTCTTGCATTGCCTCAATCCAGCTTCCATCCTTCAAAGCCTCATCAACTTTTTTCGGCTCAATCTGGGATAAAAAATAAGAATGCAGACAAACATTACTCTCATATGTTTGTCCTCTTATTCTCACCCCTATGTCAACATTTCCAATGATGTTTGTGGTGAGATGTGACTTGTGGATCCTACGTTGAGGGATCACAGCATGTTGATTTAAGAGATCTAAGTTAGAGAAATTTAGATCTGGTAAAGAAGTGCTGCCCACCATATCAACACACTTATCAAGAGAAGCTTGATCCAATGAGTGTGTTACATCATTAATGTTGTCTTCTATGGAGTGGTTATCAGCATCAAGAAATTCCTGACCACTGTCACCACCTCCATCTCCTTCTGCATTTGAAGTTCCTTCACCTAGATTTGGAGCCTCTGAGCTAGAATTTGAAGGCATCTTAGATGACTCAATAGTATTTGTTATGCTTGTGCTGATAGGAGCTTCACTTGCAGGGTTAGTTACCATTGGAGCTGAAGTAGTATTCTTGTTTTGTCTTCTCAGCTCAAATCTTGGGTCAGGATCACCTGTTGATATATTATCTGTAGATCCTGAAACATTCTCACAAGACTTGGTAAAATAGTTGGTAACTAAATCAAGATCAAACAGCCAATCCGGACCAGAACCTTTAACACTGGGAGTGTTTTCATTAAAGGTCACATTGGCCGACTCCTTAATTACTCTAGTCCTGAGGTTGTATACTCTATAAGCCTTAGCTTGAGAGGAGTATCCAATAAAGTGTCCATCATCTGATTTCTCAGCAAACTTGGCTACTTGATCTTTGGTATTCAAGATGGTGCATGGACATCCAAATGACCTAAGAAAACCAATGAATGGTCTCTTTTTATGCCACAGCTCATAAGGAGTCTTACCATGAGTCTTAACTACTTATACTCTATTCTACACATAGCAGGCTGTGTTGACAGCCTCTGTCCAGAAGGTGATAGGCAGTTTAGAGTCAGACAACATGGTTCTAGCAGCCTCAATAAGTGTCATGTTTCTCCTCTCAGCAACACCATTTTGCTGAGGAGTCCTGGGAGCACTATATTATCTTGAAATACCCTTTTCATCACAAAATGTATCAAGGATTTGGTTTTTAAATTCTGTTCCCTGATCACATCTTATGGTTTTGACCTTGTGATCATATTGATTCTTAATTTTCAGAATGAAGTTCTTTAAGATCTCAGGAGTCTCATCCTTAATTTTAAAGAAGAAGACCCAAGTGAATCTTGTGAAGTCATTTGTGATCACTAAACAATAAGAGGTCCTTCCTAGACTCATTACACTGGTAGGGCCAAACAGATCCATATGTAACAAGTGTAGGGGAATTATGATGGAGTTGGTTTCCTTTGGCTTGTGAGACACTTTGTGCTGCTTCCTTTTCAGGCATGCAACACAATGGTCATCACTTGTAAACTCTTTCTTTGGCATTCCAGTTACCAAATCATTTTTAATCAATTTATCCATGTTTTTGAAGTTTACATGGCACATTCTTTTATGCCAGAGGAAAGACTTATCACTGTTTGCTTTAGATAGAAAGCAAGACAGTTCTCCGGAGGGAGTTGTTTCTTATAGTCCATCTTTTACATGTTTCCATTCCTAGGGGCTCTAAGCAGGATGTACTCCTGAGGAATAACCAAGGCTTAAGAACAATGAACTCATGCTTAGTGAAGAGCATGTGATGTTTTTGGTCACAAAATTAGGACACACTCAAAAGATTATATCCAAGCTCCTTGACAAAGTTTACCTTCTCAATGCTGAGCTTACCATTTGAGACCATGCCCCTACTAGTGATGTAACCTCCTACATCTCCTCCAAAAGCAACTGGCCCTCCATCAAACTTCTCAAAGTTTTGAAGCAAGGAGCCATTGCCTGTCATGTGTCTTGAGCAGCCGCTATCAATGATCCATATATTGCTGTTGGTTTTCAGTTGCCCCTACACAAAAATAGATGATTTAGTTACATTTGGGAACCCAAGCCTCATTGGTCTTGGGCTTGTCAAAGTAAATAGAAGACAATGAAACAGTAAGTGATCCTATGTTCAGGCTTTGAGGATCATTTGCTATTGCTGATGATGAACTTTCAGTCACATGGTCTTTCATCTTCCACACCACCTTTGGAAGATTGGGCTTGACCTTCAAAGCTTCGGAAGTTTTAACAACTTCGGAAGATTTGGAGACTGGGCCTTCGGAAGATCTAGCTTTCACTGCAGCTGGCTTTGGTGAGACCATTTTTTTTTTTAAGGCAATTTACCACCTGTTATTCATTTCACTTTGGTGCTTTCGAAGGAAACAGATTTTCCTTTCGAAGCTAGCTTTTCCTTCTTCTTCCCAGAAGCTTTCTCTTTGATCATATGGATAGTGCTTTTGGGATTGTAGATGCAATCCTTTTCCAGATGAGAAGTACTACCACACATGATGCATTCCATTTGCTTCCTTCTGGGAGTCTTCTTCTGAGAGCAAGACTGAACTTGAACACTTTCTTTCTCTAGTTTCTTCTTCACAGATGATGCAGTAAGTTTCTTAGGGAGAGACTTGTTCTTGGAGGAGGATGGTTCAGACTATGTAGCAGTGGTACACAGCAATTCAGCCTTCTCTTTGCTAGAATGAGTTGGAACTGTACTAAAACTCTTGGTACTAGAGTTTGTAGTTGATTCCTTAGCCTTTACCACTTCAAACCCTGCAGAGATGAACACTTGTTTCTGCTTGGAGTCAAAAGTGGCCTTGATCTCTTGAGCCTTCTTTGATCTTCTCTTTGCTCTTCTGATCAAGTTCTTCCTCTTTGTCTATGTCATACCAGCCTTCTTACTCTCCTCAGGAGCATGGTGACCCTTTTTGGATTGACTCTCTTCACTCATTTCAGAGTCATCCCTCACTATCTCCTCTACATCCTCTTTAACACTAGGGTCTATGAGTGGAAGCTCATCTTCACCAGTTAAACACCTTGGAGATCTTACAGATAATAGAGTGTGTAGAGGAGCTATCTCAGTAGATCCCAGTCCCTGCTTATTTTGATAATAGACTTTTACATGCAGAGATAAGGATATGATGTTCTTGAAGGTCTCTTCTTCAAGAACACATTTTTCAGCCCTGGCTTTGCTGATCACAAGCTCAGCCTGGCATTTAGTCAACTTGGTAATGAGATCTTTAATTTGAGTCCTGTAATTTGTTTGCTCAAGTTTAAGAGTTGAAATTGTTTTCTCTAGATCTTCTATCTTAAGTTTATAGTCATTTTCAGCTCTTTTAAAATCAGCTTTTAGGATATTCAAGGACTCAATATCATATCTCATTTCCAAGTTGTAGGACCTATATCTATTCACTTTAGTAATACATTCAGGAGAGCAAAGATGTTCTAGTACCTTAGCCTCATCATGGTCAGCCATGAGTGCTTGATTTGGTGAAGCATCTTCAGCCTGAAAGCTCCATCAAAGCCTCCTTCTTCAACAACAACAGTAGTTTGTTGTCTTGGCTTCTCATTCTGGTGCCCTCTGATGATCTACATAGGTTGGACTCACTATAGTTGATAGGTTTATTTTGATTATGTAATAAGTTAATTGTTAGTTTTATCTTGTATTTAGTATTTCTTTGTAATTTTGTATTCCAGCGAATCTACAGGCGAAACTATAGTTTCGCCTGGAGTCAGCTGATTCAGTTCACCCGGCGAATCTATAGTTCGCTGCCGGGTGAAACTAGTAGTTAGACAGGCAGTTTTGCTAGTCAGTGAAACTAGGTTTCTTATATATTGTAATCTTTCCATCTTGTATGCAACTTTTGGCAAAACCCTAATACAGAATATTTGTGTTGCAATTGTGTGTGTGTGGCTGGAAGTTCATTATCTATATCATTGAGCCTTTGTTATTGCAATTTATGGTTTATATTTATTGAATTTCATTATGTTATTGTGTTTATAAGTGTTGATTCAATAAAAAATCATTGTCAAGCATCAAGTGCACTGTTGAATCGATCATTAGGACCAACAATATGGTATCAGAGCCATTGTGCTCTTGATTAGGTTGTTTTTGGGCAATTTTTCAAAAGAAAGCTATTGTTTCATCAATTTTCAAATCTGTTTTGGGTGTTTTTGTTATGGAAAGTGATTGAGGATTGAACGTTTTGGATATGCGAAGCTATAGTAACCATCAGATTCCAAATTCATTGTGTTTTGAATGAGATTGGGTTGATTCTGTTCTGAAAAGGAGTTTCAGATTCATCAGGCGAATTTATAGTTCGTCCAGCGAATTTACCAGCGAAACTGCTGGATTTGGTGATTTCAAATTCGGGTGCTATTGTCAGCGAAAGTAGTCCATCTTTGAACGAAAGTTCAACTGTCTGCTAGTCACATCCAGCGAAAGTGCTGACGAATTTATTTTAGAATGAAAGTTCTACTAGTCTCAGCGAAACTATTGCTGAAACTAGAGTTTTTGATCATTTGTTTGAGCGAAACTGCTGCCTGTTTCCCAGCAAATCTAGTAACAAATTTGCAAGCGAAGTTACCAGCGAAACTTCCAGTCTGTCAGCGAAATTATCCTTTTTTAGCTAATGATGTCCACCAATATTACCATATCTGACTTGGAGAGTGTTGCTCCCAATAGGCCACGGAGGCTTATAAATGGTGATAACTTTGAGGATTGGAAAAGATGTTTGAAAGCCTTCTTTTACTACACTGATCATAACCAATGGAAATCAATTGTAAATGGTCCCCACACTCCAACTGTCACTGTTGGTCAAGTTACTTCTCCAAACATCGATTCATCTACCTTTACTGAAAAAGACTTGAAGTTAATTGATCGTGATCAGAAAGCTTTTGGAGCTTTAACTCTCTGCTTATCTCAAGACATCTATAATTGATTTTCTGAACACAAGAATGCAAAATCTTTGTATGACTCCTTGTGTGAATTCTATGATGGAAATGAGGATATAAGGAAAGACAGGAAAGTTCAAGCTAAAAAGGAGTTCAATTCATTTGTTGGACACAAAAATGAAAGCCTTACTGACATAACAAATCGATTTCTGTCCATCTCAAGCACCTTAAAAAATATGATGAGCAGTTGGGAAATCATGAACAAGTCTCTAAACTCTAGGACTCACTTCCACCTCATTGGAGCCTGCAAGTTAGGATGTTGAAGCAGGAAGGAAACTTTGCTGATTACAAACTTATGGATGTAATCAACAAATTGAAATCTTTTAAACTGGATTTAAAGAGAAGAGAATACAATCAATCCATGATGTCAGCCACTGTATATCAACAAAATGTTGCATTAATGTCATCCGCTGCAAACTCGTCTATGTATGGTTTAGCTTATGGTGGTTCTACAGGATTTGGTGCTTCAAATATGTCCAGGGGGGTCTACATGTGTTAGTTCAAGCTCAAAACCTTCTGTTACTGCTTAGATTCCACTAGATACTATGGCATTATTTGGGATGTTCGTGCACAGTTATGAAGCTTTAGTTGCGGGGGAGTTAAAGGGAAAAGGAATGACTGTTGAAGACATGTATCAAGTTGATCCAGATGACTTAGAAGAAACAGACATCCAATGGCAAATGGCCATGCTCACACTATGTGCAAGAAGATTCATGGAACGAATTGGTAGAAGGAGCTTTGGAAATCAGAATCAGAATTCTAAGCTGGGTTTTGATAAGTCAAAATTAAGATGCTTCAATTGCAAACAGCTGGGGCACTTTAAGAGAGAATGTCCAAATCCTATCATTTCTAAACCAGGAACTTCTGGAACTTCTAAAGTTATCCCTATTACTGACAAAGAAGAAGTCAAGTCAAAGAAGGAAACGACTCTCATCTCAAATTTTGATTGGAGCGCAGAAATTAAGGAAACTGAGGAAGAAATCAATCATGCACTAGTGGCTGAGTTAGTGGACACTGAAGTGGAATCTATTGATGACTTTGATCCTTTTAAAGAGCTCAAGGTTGAGACTCAAGAGGTTATTGGTGAAAGCAGCAAGGAAAGGGTTCAGGATGAAGAGAAAAAGGTTGAGAAAGCTGAAGTTGAAGAGGGTGGATGTGAGAAAGCAGGTATTGAAGATAAAAAAAATGAATGAGTCAGAAGAAAATGTGAAAGAGGATAGTAAAGCTGAGAAGGATAGCAGGAAAGCAGTGGAGGATGAAGAAGACAAGAAGAATACTCTAGTCTGTCAGTGTGACAAGGCCCTAGCTGCTGAAAAGGTAGTTATGGGGTCTCCCTTATGAGGTAATCAAGACTTGTGCTCTCCTCCTTGCAAAATTCGTTTATTTGGGGTTTATAAGACAAACAGACTGTTGTTGGATAATGAAAAGGAATTGAAACAAATTAATAAGGAACTTAAAACTAATGAGTCTAAATATTTTGTTAAGTTAAATAAAGCATTAAAAGAAAATAAGCATTTAAAAAGAAATCTTTTGGAAAGAAACATTGAAATAAATGCTTTAACTAAACATGTGGCACTTGCTGAATTTGAAACAAGCAAATTAAAAACCAAACTTGAAAAATGGACAATTTCTGGGATGAAACTTGAGGAGCTTTGCATGAATCAAAGGGGGGCTAGAATTAAGACTGGTTTGGGAAGCAAAGAAACCACTCATGTTTATCCTCCACCTAGCACTTATTGTTATTCTCCTATGCCTACACCTCATCCAACTAATGAATTAATTTAAAAAGATACTGACAGTTTGTATGCAGGTTTAGAAGGAGTAAATCATAAGGAGATTCGAGAGGAATATGATTATGGTGCAAGTAGTTGTCTGGGCAGCTCTAATTTTAATGTTTCAGATTCCAAAAAGTCTTCTATTGACAATAGCTTAAGTACATTTGTGTCACAAACGTCTGTCACAGACAGTAGTTCATGTAGCCCTAGTTCTAGTTCATCTTGTTTATCCTCTGATGTCGATGAATCTAATGATGATGTTTCAAATTCACTTGATTATAGTTATGATAATTGTTTACCTAATGCTTCAAACAGGCGTTCACACCTAAATTATTTTGAAAAGTTTCTTTCTCATCCTATCCCATCTTTCACACCCAGTCAGATTTCAAATCTTAAAGATATTGAGACAACTTCCTCAAACGTTAACGATATTAACGAATATGAATCTGGATTTGCTAAAATGAAAGTTACAAAGGAAATATTAAAAGAATCACATGACTCATGTAGCAATTCGAATTGTTACACGTCTGAAGGTGAGGAAGAAATCTTAACTGATCAAGCATCTGTTTTAAGATATAACAAGAAAAGATTGAAGTCCTGATGTTTTAGATGTGGAAAGGATGATCATGTTCTTAAAACTTGTCCTGCATTTGTTAATAGAAATATAAATCATAGTTCCTTTGGAAGTAGATTAAATCATTTTGTAAATAATTTCTTTTGTAAAAAATCTTTCGTTTCAACGCCTAAGTCAGTCAAGACTTGGGTCCCAATTTCCAAGTCTTAATAAACTTTTGTTTATACCATGAACATTCCAGAAGAGCTATCAATAGTTTTTGGCATGTTGACAGCGGATGTTCAAGGCATATGACCGGGTTGAAGGACTTACTCACAAATTATCGAATAATTAATGGAGGATATGTTGCTTTTGCTGGTGATAAGAAGGGTGGAAAAATGATTGGTCAGGGTGAAGTCTCAAACGGTTCCTTAACACTTGAGAAAGTAAATTATGTTCCTGAATTAGCATTCAATCTGCTAAGCGTGTCACAAATTTGTGATAAAATATTCTGGTGTTGTTTATGTCAAATGAATGCTTGTTTCTTAAACTAGAGTTCATTATTCCAGAAGATTTAGTGATCATGCATACTCCAAGGAAGAATGACACCTATCTTCTTGATATGGGATCACAAGAGTCTACATCCACTGTGACATGTTTTTTGTCCAAAGCTTCTTCTTTCGAATCCTTCCTGTGGCATAGACGATTAGGACATGTTAATTTTAAAAATATAAATAAATTAGTTAAGAACAATCTCGTGAGGGGACTACCACTTAAAGATTTTTCTGTGGTAGAAAAATGCATGGCTTGTTCTCAAGGTTAACAGCACAAAAAGCCGCACAAACTTAAGCTTGAAAACACAACTTCAAAACCCCTCGAATTGTTACATACTGGTTTATTTGTCCTATCAGTGTTAAGTCGATTGCTAATAAATCTTATTATTTGGTTGTTATAGATGATTTTTCCAGATATTCATGGGTGAGATTTCTAGCAAGCAAGGGAGATACTGCCAAAGAGCTTCAAAAGCTGATCCTTTCAATTGAGACTGTCAATAAGAGGAACGTTATAGCCATCCAAAGTGATAACGGTACTGAATTCAGAAATCATATCTTTGACTCATTCTGTGCAAGCAAGGGGATTCTCAGACAATTCAGTGCTGCTAGGACACCTCAGTAAAATTGTGTTGCTGAGCGAAAGAATAGGACTCTTATCGAAGCAGCTAGAACTATGCTGATTGAGTCAATGCTTCCAATAATTTTATGGGTTGAAGCAGTCAACTGTGCTTCTTATGTACTTAATAGGGTCCTTATTGTGAAGGACAAAATGAAGACTCCTTACAAGCTTCTTCATAAGCCTAAACCCTTGATTAACTTCTTTTGCCCATTTGGTTGCTCTTGTACTTTGCTAAATACTCAAGCTCAGAAGTCAAAGTTTGGTGTTGTTTCTGATGAATGTTTCTTTGTTGGCTATTCTTCCTCACAAAAAGCATATCGAGTCTACAACAAAAGAACGCGTATTGTGCAGGAATCATTTTATGTTGATTGGCAAGAATCAAATTCTCCTAACATGGGATCTGATCCTGCATGGTTCTATGACACAAATACAGTCTTCAAATCTTTCAATCTTCCAGTTTTTTATAATGATGTGGTTCCTTAAACCAATGTAGAAATCATACCTTCAACTGAACCTCTTCCACCTGTACCACAACCACTTGCACCCCATCCACAACCACCAATAGACCATCACCCTCAACCTCCATTTGATGTACCACCTACACCTCCACCACAATCATCTTCTCCAACCCAACCTCCCACTTCCCCATCACAGTCTTCACAACCCACTTCCACATCACAGCCTTGACAACCATCACAAACCACCTCCTCATCTTCAACAAATCCAATAACCCTTAACACTAATTTTAAAACCTTAAAAGACCACCCACACGATTACATCATTGGTTCTATTACTGATGGAGTGAGGACACGGAGTCAATCTGGATTGATAAATGAATGCCTCTATGCTTGTTTCTTATCTCAAATAGTTCCTAAAAATGTCTCAGCAGCACTTCAAGACCCAAGTTGGGTTGAATCTATGCAAATGGAGCTTCAGCAGTTCAGGAAATTGAAAGTTTGGCAATTAGTTGATCTTCCTCCAAACAAGTTTCCTATTGGTATTAAATGGGTATTCTAAACAAACCAAATGATTGGGGAGTAATAATTCGAAACAAATCCAGGTTGGTTGTTCAAGGTTTTGCTCAGGAGGAAGGAGTTGACTATACTAAAGTGTTTGCTCCAGTTGCTCGAATTAAAGCCATCCAAATCTTTCTTGCTCATGCAGCTCACAAAAACTTTAAAGTCTTTCAGATGGAAGTGAAATGCATATTTCTCTACGGGAATATTGATGAGGAGAATTATGTTTGTCAACCTCCAGGTTTCGAGGATCCAGATTTTCCAGACAAAGTGTATAAACTTGACAAATCCTTATATGGACTACATCAAGCCCCTCGGATCTGGTATGAAACTCTGACTCAGTATCTGCTGAGTAAAGGTTTCTCTCATGTTTCGATAGATATGACTCTGTTCAAGAAAGAAGTTGGTGGTGAAATGTTGATTGTTCAAGTGTACGTTGATGACATTATTTTCGGGTCAACAAATGAGAAACTATGCAGAGAATTTGAAGAGGTCATGAAGGATCGTTTCAAATGAGCATGATGGGGAAGTTATGCTTTTTCTTGGGATTACAAGTTGAACAAAAGCAGTCTGGTATTTTGATTCATCAGGAAAAGTACGTTCTGGAGAGATTCTTAAAAAGTTCAACATGGATGATTCTTCTCCAGAACATACTCCATTCACTGCTCAGACGTGCTTAACTCCAGATGATAATAGGAAATCCGTAGATGCTCATCTCTATCGTTCTATGATCGGATCCCTCATGTATCTTACAGCCAGTCGTCCTGATATTACATTCGTTGTGTGCTATTGTGCTCGTTTTCAAGCCAACCCAAAAGAATCCAATGAAAAAGCTGTTAAAAGAATTTTTTGTTATTTAAAGGGTTCCTCTCGTTTGGGCCTTTGGTACCTAAAAGGTGGTAACTTTGACTTACATGCATATTCTAACAGTGATCATGGTGGTTATAGAGTCAATCGGCAATCCGTCACTGGTGGATATCAATATCTAGGAGATTGTCTCATTTCATGGCAGAGTAAGAAGCAAACTATAGTATCTCTGTCTACAGGAGAAGCTGAATAAGTTACTTCCTCCAGTTGTTGTTACCAAGTGCTGTGGATACAACATCAAATGATGGATTACGGGATAAATTTTCTTCATACACCACTTTTCTGTGATAATGAAGCTGCTATTGGGATTGCCAAAAACCCAATTCATCATACTCGTACCAAGTACATTGCTACGAGAATTCATGCCATCCGAGACGCTCAGGAAAAGGGTTTTATAGATATCATCTCGATTGATACAAAAAACCAACGAGCGGATCTTTTCACAAAAACATTTGATAAACCACGTTTTATGAATTGATTTCCATGTTGGGTTTAATATCCTTTTAAAACCTCTTTCTTATCTTAAAGTGAATCATTCTGTAAATAACTCTTTTTGTTTATAAACTTTTTTGATAAACTTCTATGTCCCATATGTCTTCACATCTTTATTTTGTTTGTTTCAGCTTATATTAAAAAAAAATTTGTTTCGCGACTGCTAAAAAGAAATTTCGAGGAGAATTAAAATATTCTTTGTCTTTTCTGGAACTTCATGTAAAAGAAGTTTGAAGGAGAATCAATAGCATTGTTTGGGATATGCATGGTAGACTTAGCCCGATATCAAAGTAAACAGTGATCGTGTAGCCTAATTAAAGTTAAGAACTTGATGACAAGGATTATCCTCATGATATCTCAGCCTGCAAAAAGCTACAAGGCCGTGTCTAATATGGGTTGAGAGTTTCATATCTTTGCCTTGATGCATAAATTTTAAATAGAATGGGTGACATATCTCGTGCTTATCTCCGCTGCTATGTGTGAACATTGACCTGGAGTGATGATCTCCTCTGTTATACGTGAGTATAGACCTGGAGCTCTGATTAGCACATTCTGATGAACTTCTCTGTTATACGTAAGTATAGACCTGAAGCTCTCATCAGCGAGATAAAATGATTATCTCCTCTGTTATACGTAAGTATAGACCTGGAGCTCTTATCATCTGTCCCCATATTCAGAATCATCGTTGAAATATATAAGAATTCAAGAAAAGTGAATTATATTGCTCAATAAATTATGAAGAACCGGATTAGTACTTTGCTGAATATCTGTGGGATCCAAGTCATCTAAGTTTTTCAATGAATCCAAAACATGATAAAACAGCTGCAGATTACTTGTTGAAAAGAGGAAGGCATGAGTTTAAAAGGACAAACATATCAGCAATCCCGTAAATCTTTGACTCTCCTGATCAATTTCTTGAAAAAGAAGTCTCTATATCCTTTTATTTTTTCCTTATGTTTTAAATTCTTTGTTATGTGCTGATGTTGTGGGACGAAGAATGTTTTTCATAAAAGCCATATAAATTTAATTTTTTAAGTTTTTGGCTGTAGCAAAACTACAGTTTCACTTGCAGGTTCGCCGAGCGAATCTATAGTTTCTCCCGGCACTATCGCTGTTCACCGAACACTGATTTCTTTTGTGATGCCGAGAGAAACTATAGTTTCGCTGCCAGCGAAACTAGGTCATATATATGGCACAGTGTGTTCATCATTTCACATTATGTCGTGCGAATCTAACCCTAGTGTCTCTGTGGCCGTATCTATTTGACCCCATTTTTCATCATTTCCGTTGAGATTATTTGTTTCTAAACCATTTGGTAGGTATTGCGTCTCTGAATTAATGGTTTAATCATGGTTTTTTGGCTTAATAGATAGTTTTGGGTTGATTCGCTAGTTCGAAACTTCGCATGTTTCGGGCGAATCTACCAAACTTATCCAGCGAAACTGAACGAAAGTTCCCTGTTGTGAGCAAATCTATCTGGTTATGCTATCCAAGCATACCTAACAGTTTCGCTCGAACCTTTCCAGCAAAACTATACTTTTGCCCAGCACATAATCTGTTTTGTTGGGGTCTGCGAACCTACAACTTCGCTGTTGTCTGATTCATAAGTGTTGGACCAAAAGAACCAATGAGCCTGATCAGAAAAACCTTTAAGTCCCACGGACATTACAACAACTGAAGTAGTCTGCAACAGCTGAAGACATCAACTGATAACAAGGTCTGAAGACAAAGTCTGAAGTGAAAGAGCTGAAGACAAAGTCTGAAGTGAAAGAGCTGAAGACAAAGTCTGAAGACAAAAGCTGAAGACAAAGTCTGAAGACAAAAGCTGAAGACAAAGACTGAAGACCAAGTTTCAGATGTTGTCACAACAGCTGAAGAAGACCTCTTCAGTAGTTGTGATGGTTTCCTTTCAGTAGTTTTATGTTTCTTGTAATCAGTACTTGTAGTTCAGTAGTTTTAGTTTCATTTTGTACTTAGCATACTCTGAGATGTTCTCAGTTGTGAACATTCTCAGTAGTTTGCTTACTTTCAGTTGTTTGTAATAATTCTGTTAGATGTCACTATCAAGTGACATCAGCAGACGTCACATTCCTTTATATAAGGAATGTTGACCTAATTGTAAGGTGTGTAGCTATAGCGAAACTCAGCGCAGCTTAGTGAAGCTTAGCGGCCACCATACCGAAGCATTTGTGCATGAATGATATTATCCCTTTTGCAAAAAACCCTCTTTCTCTATAACCGTGTACTGTTCCATTGAATATCTATTGTGTTCTTGCTATATTTGTCTAATTCTTGTTCTAATTCCGCTGCGATTCAACTCTAATTGATCAAACTTAGATCACTGATCCTGACAAATGGTATCAGAGCGGGTTAATCATTGATCGGTTTAACAATTGATCATTGAAACTGCTATTTCGATATCTAAAGTTTGATCGAATTAGCATATTTGCAAGAATTGGTTATAGAGATTGTCTTCTGCTGCTTCTGGTTAGTCAATTTGAGTTTCTTCTTGGTTCATATTGAGTTTGTTGTGTTTTTGTGCTAAATCTTTTGAAACTTGATTGAATTGGTTTGAATCTGAGAATGACTACTCCATCTAATGACCCTCACAATACTGGCTCCTCAACCAAGCCTCCGATGCTGGTTAGGAGTGAGTATAACATATGGCAACGAAGAATGCTCCATCACCTGTCTGTTAACAGTTCAGGTTGTTGGACATCTGTGGTTCACGGTCCACACAAGCCTATGGTGAACAATCCGGAGACCAACCAAATGGTTCCGAAGAAGAAGGAGCAATACTCAGATGAAGATCGTAAACTGTTTGAGATTGATGCTAAAGCCCATGGAATTCTGGCCATGGCACTGCCTAATGAAATCTATTCTGGGCTTATGCATCATGAAACTGCTCATGACCTCTGGAATGCTTTGAAGGAACAATTCGGAGGAACTGATGAGGTCTTAGCAAACAACAGAGAAATCCTCGCCCAACAATATGAGACATTCTCTCATAGGAAGGGTGAGACACTGACTCAACAGTTTGAGCGTTTCTCCTGCTTGATCTCTGAGCTGAAAATGGTCAAGCATGAGTATACTAACAGCCAGATGAACAACAGATTCCTCAGATCACTGCCTGAGAGATGGGACACATACACCATTGTCCTACGCTCCAGTGCAAATCTGGATAGCCTATCTCTCACCCAACTCCATGGGAAACTGCTTACATTTGAAAGAGAGATAGAGCAGAAAAGGAAACTGGCATCATCAGGAAAGCTCACTGATGACTTTGTACCAGGGAACACTGCCTTGGTCGGTCATGAGTCAGAATATGCTGGATCAGAAAGCCATTATGATGAGCATATAGATTTCTCTTCAAACAGTTCTGATCATGCATTTGTTGGTGTTGACAGTCATTCTGGGTGTAATAGTGATAATTTATGCTTTATCATGGATGATTTGATGGGTATTGCTGATGATGATTTAGAAGAGATGGATATTTTGAGCCAAATGGCCTTGATCAATATCAGATCTCAAAAGTTCTACAAGAGAACTGGTAGGAAATTTCCAGGACTCTCTGGCAAAACCAAAGTTGGTTTTGACAAGAGTAAGTTGAGGTGTCACAAATGCCACAGGCTTGGGCACTTTGCAAGAGAGTGTAGATCAACTGGATCTAACTCCTCTGCACCCTTTGTGACCTTTCCAAGCAATAGTTCACAAAACAAAGGGCAACATCCTGCTAGTTCTGGTCATCACTCACAACCTCAATCTCCTGCATATTTTGTCCCTCAGGGTCCAATGCCATATCCATATCCCTGCTATTACATGCCACAGCCAAATCCAGTTCAAGTTCCTATAGCACAACAACCTCAAGCCCTACCTGAGCCTCAACCATCTCCATCACAATCTCAACCTCATCACAGCTTCTTCACACCAGGAGTTGTTGACTGGAGCAGCTCACCAGATGATCTTTCTGGTTTCAATGAGCAATTATTTGCTGGTGCTGGTCAACATGGTGGTGAACATCCTTTTGGGAATCTTGCTCTCATGGCCCTGGAGTCTACTGAGGGTTCCTGCTCCAATGCATCATCTTCACAGGTAACCCAGGTATCTTCTGAGGCTAAAGCCAAGTTATGTTCTGAATCATGCATAGCTGCCTTTGTCTCTATTAGAGAGGCAAATGTAGCTTTAATCAATCAAAATCTTGAGCTTGAGAAAACTATTTCCAAAAGAAAAGCTGAGTATGAGTCTGCTCTTAATGACAAAGATGATGAGATTTACAAGCTTAAATGCCAACTTAATGATGAAAAGGCTAAGGTAGAGGTCATACTTGAGAACCACAGAAGTCTCAAAGAGACACTTGCAGCTACCCAAGTTGAGTGTGACCGCTGGGTAACATCCTGCAAGGGATTTGAAATGCTTCTCAGCAAGCAAACAGCTTCAAATGTGAAGTTTGGAATAGGTTACAATCATACTGCACCACCTACTGATTTTACTTCAAAATCAATAGTAAAATCTGAAGGTGAAAGTAATTTCCAAACCACATCATCATGTGATTCATCCTCAAATGATAATACAAAATTAGAGGATGAAGTCAGTGTTAAGATCTCAGCAAATCAATTGCCTGATGGTTTAAATGCTGATAAACACATGAAGCTGAGCAATTCAGATGTTGTCCCTCAAAGTACTCCAAGTACTGAAGGGCAAGTCACAACATCTGAAAAGCATTTCAAATCTGCTGAAATAAAAGGATTAACAACTGCTGAGGAATCTATCATACGGTCTTTCAGGACGGATAGAGAACAGCTGAAGAACAAGTCTTCAGTTGTTACCGATCCTTCAGTACTTAACACAAGTACTGAAAGGAGGAAAGTACTGAAGATCACACCTTCAGTAGTTTCCACTTCAGCAGTTGATCAATCCAAGATGAAGAATAAGCCATGTGAAATATGTGGTAAATTCAATCATCTATCTGATGAATGCTGGTACAAAAAGGGTTCCAAACTCAACAGAGATAAGCTCATTAAAGAAGAGATTAATAAAATGAAAAATGAGTTTGAGACCAAGTTTGTACCACAGTCATCTCAAACTGATAAACCCAAGGCCTCGCCAAAATCCAAAAAGAAGGATGGGGTTTATCAGAAAACAGCTGATAGTGTTCCTCATGATAAACATCAGACTAAGTCTGTGAATTTCAAGAAGGAGGAAATGGTGGGTCACAGGAACTCATCAAAAACAAGTACTGATGTGTCAAATGAGCTGAAGGCTTTAGCAACAAATCAGACACAACTTGTTATGATGGTTCAGCATTTGTTGGGGAGAGTTAACCAACTAGATGCACCTGTGATCAAACCACTGAAAAGGAAATCCAAGCCCAAATCTAAGAAATCCATTTCAGCACCATCTCCACCTTCATCAGCTGTTAATCATGAGAAACAAGTTATGGTTAAATCTGTTGATGAAAACAGACCCAAAACCAAAAAGGTTTGGGTCTCTAAAGCTAACTAGTTTCTTATGATAAATGCAGGGTTCTTCAGCATGCCAAAGAAGCATCTGGTATGTAGACAGTGGAGGATCTATGCATATGACTGGGAGCAGTTCTCTTCTTAATGACTACTCTCAAGGAAAGAAGGGATTTGTCTCATTTGGAAATGATGCTAAGGGTTACATCATCGGGAAAGGATTTGTGTCAAATGGAGAAATCAGATTTGATGATGTTAACCATGTGGAGAATCTCAAGTATAATCTACTGAGTGTCAGTCAGATGTGTGATAAAGGGCATGTTGCACTTTTCACAAGCCAGAACTGCCGGATTCTGTCTTCCAAAGTTCTGAGGCTGATTGACAAGGTATTGGATGAACATACTCTCCTGAAGGCCAACAGGATAGGAAGAGTATATGCCTTGGATTTGTCAAAGAAGATTGATTTAAAGGTCATCCTTGCCTGTTCTCCAAGGCCTCTCCTCAGGAATCTAAACTGTGGCATAGAAGGCTGGGTCATGTTAATCTCAAAAACATGAATCAGCTGATCCACAATAGTTTAGTGAGAGGTCTACCAATAAAGGAGTTCCACTGTGATGAAACCTGCACTGCTTGTTTAAAAGGAAAACAACACAAAGTTTCATTCCCTCCTATAGAAGAACCAAAGTCCACTGCCTGCTTGCAATTACTGCACATGGATCTCTTTGGTCCTGTGAGAGTAATGAGCATGGCAAAGAAGAAATACTGTCTGGTAATTGTGGATGATTACTCCAGATTTGTATGGACCTTCTTCTTGCATTCAAAGGATGAGGCTGCTCAGACAATTATTAACTTTGTGTTGTATGTTGAGAAGCAGTATTCCCTATCAGTCAAGTGTATAAGAAGTGATAATGGAACTGAATTTAGAAACCATACACTTGATGATTTCTACCTTTCAAAAGGAATCAAGAGGCAGTATAGCATCCCAAGGACTCCAGAACAAAATGGAGTAGTGGAGAGAAAGAACAGGACCCTAATTGAAGCTGCAAGGTCCATGTTGGCTGACTCTGGTTTGCCACTGACCTTTTGGGCTGAAGCTGTCAACACAGCATGCTATGTGCAAAATAGAGCTTTAGTGAATCAGAGGTTGATGAAGACTCCTTATGAAGTTCTACATCATTTGGCTCCTCTAATTTCATTCTTCAGAGCATTTGGGTGTCCTTGTTACATTCTCAACACAAAGGATCAACTCCAAAAGTTTGATTCTAAGGTGGATGCAGGGTATTTTGTTGGGTATTCATCCACTTGCAAGGCTTACAGAGTGTTCAACTGCAGAACAAAGATGGTTGAAGAAACCTTGCATGTGAAGTTCAATGAATCCCTAAGGACAAAATTCCACAAAACCCTGTGGAGTTGTTTGATCTGGACATACTGCAATATGTTCCTTATCAGCCTCCAGCTGTTGCAGATCATGTGAATTCATCACCTTCTGCAGCTAGTCATCCATCTGGTGGTACTGATGTTGATGATGATCCCAGTACTCACCTATTCAAGTTTAGTGATCAACTGCCTGAGTCTACTAAACTTGATGTTCCTGTAGCTTCAGTAGCACCATCCACAACAAATGCTGATGAGATTTCTGAATCCTCTACTTCATTTGACTTGCCATCTAATACTTGGTTTCAAGAATCTGGATCAACATCTGTTGCTGCTGAGCGTGCTACAAACACTTGCACAGATCTCATAGTGTACCAAGAGCTGAAGAATCACCCAATGTCTCAAATCATTGGTGATATCAATGCTGGTGTCTCAACTAGAAGTCAATTGTCCAACTTCTGCTTCTATGCTCTCTTCATCAGTCAGCAAGAGCCAAAGAACTATCATATTGCATTAAGAGACAATGGATGGGTTGATGCCATGCAGCTTGAGCTTCTTCAGTTCAAAAAGCAGCAAGTGTGGGAACTGGTTCCTCTACCCCCAGGTAAGTGTGCAATAGGCACTAAATGGGTGTTTAGGAATAAAACAGATGAAAATGGGCAAATTGTCAAGAACAAGGCCAGACTGGTTGTCCAGGGGTTTTCACAAGAAGAAGGTATTGATTATGATGAAACCTTTGCCCCTGTAGCCAGACTGGAGGCAATTAGATTGTTCTTAGCCTATGCTGCATTCCACAATCTTAAAGTTTTTCAAATGGATGTCAAAAGTGCATTTTTATATGGTAAATAAAAGAAGAGGTTTATGTGTGTCAACCACCAGGTTTTGAGGATAATAAACATCCTGATTGGGTGTATAAACTTGATAAGGCTCTTTATGGGTTGAAACAAGCTCCTAGAGCCTGGTATGAAACACTGTCAAATTTTCTTCTTCAGAATAATTTCACTAGAGGCTCCATAGATAAAACTTTGTTCATTAAGAAAGTGGGTCAGCATAAGCTCCTTGTTCAAATTTATGTTGATGATATTATTTTTGCATCCTCTGATCCACAGTTGTGTGATGCATTTACAAAGTTGATGCAACAAAAATTCGAAATGAGTGCCATGGGAGAATTACAGTTCTTTCTAGGTTTGCAAATCAAACAAAAGGCTGATGGAACTTTCATTCATCAGTCAAAATACACAAAGAGTCTTTTGGAAAAGTTTGATTTACAAAACTGTAAGCCCTGTTCTACTCCCATGTGCAGCACCACACAACTGGATGCAGATCAGAAAGGTAAAGCTGTTGATGAAACACTTTACAGATGTATGATTGGGTCCTTGATGTACTTAACAGCTTCTAGACCAGATATTATGTTTGCAACTTGTGTTTGTGCTAGATTTCAGGCTGCTCCTAAAGAGTCTCATTTGATTGCAGTCAAGAGGATCTTTAGATATCTGCAAGGTACTCAATCTCTAGGTCTTTGGTATTCCACTGGGCACTCTTGCAAATTAGTTGCTTTTTCTGATAGTGACTATGCAGGGTGTAAATTAACTAGAAAATCAACTTCTGGTGGATGTCAATTCCTAGGCAACTGTTTGGTTTCTTGGCAGAGTAAGAAACAAACATCTGTTGCTACATCCACTGCTGAAGCCGAGTACATTGCTGCTGCAAGTTGTACATCTCAGGTACTTTGGCTTCAGAATCAATTATTGGATTATGGCATTACAGAGACTAAGACTCCATTACTAATGGATAGTGCTTCAGCTCTTTGTATTGTCAAGAATCCAGTCCAGCACTCTAGGACCAAACATATTGAGATCAGACACCATTTTATTAGGGATTGTTTTGAAAAAGGTCTGATTGATCCAAAGTTTGTTCCTAGTGCTGATGAGCTTGCAGACATATTTACTAAGCCTTTGGACAGTTCAACTTTCCAAAACCTAGTGTTAAGGCTTGGTATGCTGCAGCTAGAATAAGTGACAACTACTGATGATCTCAGTCAACAAGTACTGATGAGCATTCGTATACTATTGTCACAAATAAGTACTGATAAGTTCTTTTATCCTCAGTAGTTTTCATAACTACTGAAGACTAAATTACTTAAAAGTACTGAAGTACTCTATCTGTTGAAAAGAACTGATGTGGTTACAACTACTGATGTAGTTACAACTACTGATGTCAGTATAACAGATAAGTACTGATGACCAATGAAACGTCTGAAAATCAGACAAAAAGTCTGATAAGTGTTGAGGTCAGAATGAAACAGCTGATGAGCTAAGAATTGACGACAACAGCTGATGAGAAACTTTTCTCTTCAGTTGTTTCTACAACTGCTGTTTCACTTCATACAACTGAAGCCAAAACCATGTCTTCAGTAGTTTTACAACTACTGATGACTAACACCAAATCTTCAGTTGTTTACAACACCTGAAGCCAAAACCATGTCTTCAGTAGTTTCACAACTACTGATGACTAATACCAAGTCTTCAGTTGTTACAACTCTGAAAGTTAAAACCAGGTCTTCAGTTGTTTTCAAACAACTGATGACAGCACCAACACTTTCAGTCGTTTTATATCAGCCTTTTCTTACCCTATAAATACCTAAACCTATTTCAAACGTTTCATTAGCCGTTTTATGTCCTTCACTCTCTCAACAATGGCGACCATGAAACTCAAACCCAGACACAACTGTGTTGCCTACCTCTCGAAATCGGCATTTGGAACAAATTTGATAATGCCATCGATCTTATGGTAGATTCCCAGTACCGAACCGCTTTTCTTCTGAATCCTACCATATACCCCGATTCCCTATGCCAATTCTGGACCAACGTCTCTGTGCAAACTGGTGAGAATGATCGCCAAATCACTCTCCAGTCGTTGGTTAACCAAAAACAGGTGGTCATCACTCCAGACATCATTCGACAAACCCTAAATCTACATGATGCCACCTGCATCACAGAATACCCGAAAGGCACAACTGATATGTCTTTCATCAATAACGGGTATGAAGGAGACTTAAGTGCTACCACCATTCTGAAGAAGCACTTCCATGATGCTGAACGTCTTATATTCCACATGGTGAATGTCTGCCTTGCATCAAAAACCTCCTCATGGGATCAGATGTCCTCCCGATGGCAACAGGTATTATACTCTATCTTTGAACGACAAAATCTAAATTTTTCTGAGATAGTTTTCATGGAACTAAAGGATCTGGCTTTGAAACCTGTGGCAAACAGATGGATTTATATCCCAGGTTTCTCATGGCCATAATTTTAAATCAGCTAAAATCAGACGGCCTTGTTGGCCTTGGAGTTCTGCTCCGGCTGTATTGCCTGAAGTATACTCCAAGCACGACTCTGACCCTACACTGAAAGGGCTGCCCGACTGCTAAAACCCAAGCAGCGGGAACCCACAGCTCCACTTCCAGATCCAAAGTCCCCACAAACCCAACAACCAAAAAGCCCAAAAAGGCTACTCAGGATATCCCCTGAGGATGCCCCTGTACACCATACAGGAAACCTACTGGTTCTAACCCCCAGTGTTGGACCAAAAAACCAATGAGCCTGATCAGAAAACCTTTAAGTCCCACGGACATTACAACAACTGAAGTGTCTGCAAACAGCTGAAGACATCAGCTGATAACAAGGTCTGAAGACAAAGTCTGAAGTGAAAGAGCTGAAGACAAAGTCTGAAGTGAAAGAGCTGAAGACAAGTCTGAAGTGAAAGAGCTGAAGACAAAGTCTGAAGTGAAAGAGCTGAAGACAAAGTCTGAAGTGAAAGAGCTGAAGACAAAGTCTGAAGACAAAAGCTGAAGACAAAGACTGAAGACCAAGTTTCAGATGATTGTCACAACAGCTGAAGAAGACCTCTTCAGTAGTGTGATGGTTTCCTTTCAGTAGTTGTAGTTTCTTTTCGTACTTGTAGTTTCAGTAGTTTTATGTTTCTTCGTGTACTTAGAATACTCTGAGATGTTCTCAGTTGTTGTGAACATTCTCAGTAGTTTGCTTACTTTCAGTAGTTTGTAATAATTCTGTTAGATGTCACTATCAAGTGACATCAGCAGACGTCACATTCCTATATATAAGGAATGCTGACCTAATTGTAATGTGCAGCTTAGGAAAACCTAGCAGCCGCCACACCGAAGCATGTGTGCATGAATGTTATTATCCCTTTGCAGAAAACCCTATTCTATATAACCGTGTACTGTTCCATTGAATATTTATTGTGTTCTTGCTATATTTGCTTAATTCTTGCTCTAATTCCGCTGTGATTCAACTCTAATTGATCAAACTTAGATCACTGATCCTAACAAATGGTATCAGAGCAGGTTAATCATTGATCGGTTTAACAATTGATCATTGAAACTGCTATTTTGATATCTATAGTTTGATCGAATTAGCATATGTGCAAGAATGGTTATAAAGATTGATTTTCTGCTGCTTCTGGTTATTAATTTGAGTTTCTTCTTGGTTCTTATTGAGTTTGTTGTGTTTTTGTGCAAATCTTTTGAAACTTGATTGATTTGGTTTGAATCTGAGAATGACTACTCCATCTAATGATCCTCACAATACTGGCTCCTCAACCAAGCCTCCGATGCTGGTTAGGAGTGAGTATAACATATGGCAACGAAGAATGCTCCATCACCTGTCTGTTAACAGTTCAGGTTGTTGGACATCTGTGGTTCATGGTCCACACAAGCCTATGGTGAACAATCCGGAGACCAATCAAATGGTTCCGAAGAAGAAGGAGCAATACTCAGATGAAGATCGTAAACTGTTTGAGATTGATGCTAAAGCCCATGGAATTCTGGCCATGGCACTGCCGAATGAAATCTATTCTGGGCTTATGCATCATGAAACTGCTCATGACCTCTGGAATGCTTTGAAGGAACAATTCGGAGGAACTGATGAGGTCTTAGCAAACAACAGAGAAATCCTCGCCCAACAATATGAGACATTCTCTCATAGGAAGGGTGAGACACTGACTCAACAGTTTGAGCGTTTCTCCTGCTTGATCTCTGAACTGAAAATGGTCAAGCAAGAGTATACTAACAGCCAGATGAACAACAGATTCCTCAGATCACTGCCTGAGAGATGGGACACATACACCATTGTCCTACGCTCCAGTGCAAATCTGGATAGCCTATCTCTCACCCAACTCCATGGAAACTGCTTACATTTGAAAGAGAGATAGAGCAGAAAAGGAAACTGGCATCATCAGGAAAGCTCTCTGATGACTTTGTACCAGGTAACACTGCCTTGGTCGGTCATGAGTCAGAATATGCTGGATCAGAAAGTCATTATGATGAGCATATAGATTTCTCTTCAAACAGTTCTGATCATGCATTTGTTGGTGTTGACAGTCATTCTGGGTGTAATAGTGATAATTTATGCTTTATCATGGATGATTTGCAAGGTATTGCTGATGATGATTTAGAAGAGATGGATATTTTGAGCCAAATGGCCCTGATCAATATCAGATCTCAAAAGTTCTACAAGAGAACTGGTAGGAAATTTCCAGGACTCTCTGGCAAAACCAAAGTTGGTTTTGACAAGAGTAAGTTGAGGTGTCACAAATGCCACAGGCTTGGGCACTTTGCAAGAGAGTGTAGATCAACTGGATCTAACTCCTCTGCACCCTTTGTGACCTTTCCAAGCAATAGTTCACAAAACAAAGGGCAACATCCTGCTAGTTCTGGTCATCACTCACAACCTCAATCTCCTGCATACTTTGTCCCTCAGGGTTCAATGCCATATCCTTATCCCTGCTATTACATGCCACAGCCAAATCCAGTTCATGTCCCTATAGCACAACAACCTCAAGCCCTACCTGAGCCTCAACCATCTCCATCACAATCTCAACCTCATCACAGCTTCTTCACACCAGGAGTTGTTGACTGGAGCAGCTTACCAGATGATCTTTCTGGTTTCAATGAGCAATTATCTGCTGGTGCTGGTCAACATGGTGGTGAACATCCTTTTGGGAATCTTGCTCTCATGGCCCTGGAGTCTACTGAGGGTTCCTGCTCAGATGCTTCATCTTCACAGGTAACCCAGGATATCTTCTGAGGCTAAAGCCAAGTTATGTTCTGAATCATGCATAGCTGCCTTTGTCTCTATTAGAGAGGCAAATGTAGCTTTAATCAATCAAAATCTTGAGCTTGAGAAAACTATTTCCAAAAGAAAAGATGAGTATGTGTCTGCACTTAATGACAAAGATGATGAGATTTACAAGCTTAAATGCCAACTTAATGATGAAAAGGCTAAGGTAGAGGTCATACTCGAGAACCACAGAAGTCTCAAAGAGACACTTGCAGCTACCCAAGTTGAGTGTGACCGATGGGTAACATCCTGCAAGGGATTTGAAATGCTTCTCAGCAAGCAAACAGCTTCAAATGTGAAGTTTGGAATAGGTTACAATCATACTGCACCACCTACTGATTTTACTTCAAAATCAATAGTAAAATCTGAAGGTGAAAGTAATTTCCAAACCACATCATCATGTGATTCATCCTCAAATGATAATACAAAATTAGAGGATGAAGTCAGTGTTAAGATCTCAGCAAATCAATTGCCTGATGGTTTAAATGCTGATAAACACATGAAGCTGAGAAATTCAGATGTTGTTCCTCAAAGTACTCCAAGTACTGAAGGGCAAGTCACAACATCTGAAAAGCATTTCAAATCTGTGAAATAAAAGGATTAACAACTGCTGAGGAATCTATCATACGGTCTTTCAGGACGGATAGAGAACAGCTGAAGAACAAGTCTTCAGTTGTTACCGATCCTTCAGTACTTAACACAAGTACTGAAAGGAGGAAAGTACTGAAGATCACACCTTCAGTAGTTTCCACTTCAGCAGTTGATCAATCCAAGATGAAGAATAAGCCATGTGAAATATGTGGTAAATTCAATCATCTATCTGATGAATGCTGGTACAAAAAGGGTTCCAAACTCAACAGAGATAAGCTCATTAAAGAAGAGATAAATAAAATGAAAAATGAGTTTGAAACCAAGTTTGTACCACAGTCATCTCAAACTGATAAACCCAAGGCCTCACCAAAATCCAAAAAGAAGGATGGGGTTTATCAGAAAACAGCTGATAGTGTTCCTCATGATAAACATCAGACGAAGTCTGTGAATTTCAAGAAGGAGGAAATGGTGGGTCACAGGAACTCATCAAAAACAAGTACTGATGTGTCAAATGAGCTGAAGGCTTTAGCAACAAATCAGACACAACTTGTTATGATGGTTCAGCATTTGTTGGGGAGAGTTAACCAACTAGATGCACCTGTGATCAAACCACTGAAAAGGAAATCCAAGCCCAAATCTAAGAATTCCATTTCAGCACCATCTCCACCTTCATCAGCTGTTATCATGAGAAACAAGTTATGGTTAAATCTGTTGATGAAAACATACCCAAAACCAAAAGGTTTGGGTCTCTAAAGCTAACTAGTTTCTTATGATAATGCAGGTTCTTCAGCATGCCAAAGAAGCATCTGGTATGTAGACAGTGGAGGATCTATGCATATGACTGGGAGCAGTTCTCTTCTTAATGACTACTCTCAAGGAAAGAAGGGATTTGTCTCATTTGGAAATGATGCTAAGGGTTACATCATCGGGAAAGGATTTGTGTCAAATGGAGAAATCAGATTTGATGATGTTAACCATGTGGAGAATCTCAAGTATAATCTACTGAGTGTCAGTCAGATGTGTGATAAAGGGCATGTTGCACTTTTCACAAGCCAGAACTGCCGGATTCTGTCTTCCAAAGTTCTGAGGCTGATTGACAAGGTATTGGATGAACATACTCTCCTGAAGGCCAACAGGATAGGAAGAGTATATGCCTTGGATTTGTCAAAGAAGATTGATTTAAAAGGTCATCCTTGCCTGTTCTCCAAGGCCTCTCCTCAGGAATCTAAACTGTGGCATAGAAGGCTGGGTCATGTTAATCTCAAAAACATGAATCAGCTGATCCACAAAAGTTTAGTAAGAGGTCTACCAATAAAGGAGTTCCTCTGTGATGAAACCTGCACTGCTTGTTTAAAAGGAAAACAACACAAAGTCTCATTTCCTCCTATAGAAGAACCAAAGTCCACTGCCTGCTTGCAATTACTGCACATGGATCTCTTTGGTCCTGTGAGAGTAATGAGCATGGCAAAGAAGAAATACTGTCTGGTAATTGTGGATGATTACTCCAGATTTGTATGGACCTTCTTCTTGCATTCAAAGGATGAGGCTGCTCAGACAATTATTAACTTTGTGTTGTATGTTGAGAAGCAGTATTCCTATCAGTCAAGTGTATAAGAAGTGATAATGGAACTGAATTTAGAAACCATACACTTGATGATTTCTACCTTTCAAAAGGAATCAAGAGGCAGTATAGCATCCCAAGGACTCCAGAACAAAATGGAGTAGTGGAGAGAAAGAACAGGACCCTAATTGAAGCTGCAAGGTCCATGTTGGCTGACTCTGGTTTGCCACTGACCTTTTGGGCTGAAGCTGTCAACACAGCATGCTATGTGCAAAATAGAGCTTTAGTGAATCAGAGGTTGATGAAGACTCCTTATGAAGTTCTACATCATTTGGCTCCTCTAATTTCATTCTTCAGAGCATTTGGGTGTCCTTGTTACATTCTCAACACAAAGGATCAACTCCAAAAGTTTGATTCTAAGGTGGATGCAGGGTATTTTGTTGGGTACTCATCCACTTGCAAGGCTTACAGAGTGTTCAACTGTAGAACAAAGATGGTTGAAGAAACCTTGCATGTGAAGTTCAATGAATCTCCTAAGGACAAAATCCCACAAAACCCTGTGGAGTTGTTTGATCTGGACATACTGCAATATGTTCCTTATCAGCCTCCAGCTGTTGCAGATCATGTGAATTCATCACCTTCTGCAGCTAGTCATCCATCTGGTGGTACTGATGTTCATGATGATCCCAGTACTCACCTATTCAAGTTTAGTGATCAACTGCCTGAGTCTACTCAACTTGATGTTCCTGTAGCTTCAGTAGCACCATCCACAACAAATGCTGATGAGATTTCTGAATCCTCTACTTCATTTGACCTGCCATCTAACACTTGGTTTCAAGAATCTGGATCAACATCTGTTGCTGCTGAGCGTGCTACAAACACTTGCACAGATCTCATAGTGTATCAAGAGCTGAAGAATCACCCAACGTCTCAAATCATTGGTGATATCAATGCTGGTGTCTCAACTAGAAGTCAATTGTCCAACTTCTGCTTCTATGCTCTTTTCATCAGTCAGCAAGAGCCAAAGAACTATCATATTGCATTAAGAGACAATGGATGGGTTGATGCCATGCAGCTTGAGCTTCTTCAGTTCAAAAAGCAGCAAGTGTGGGAACTGGTTCCTCTACCCCCAGGTAAGTGTGCAATAGGCACTAAATGGGTGTTTAGGAATAAAACAGATGAAAATGGGCAAATTGTCAAGAACAAGGCCAGACTGGTTGTCCAGGGGTTTTCACAAGAAGAAGGTATTGATTATGATGAAACCTTTGCCCCTGTAGCCAGACTGGAGGCAATTAGATTGTTCTTAGCCTATGCTGCATTCCACAATCTTAAAGTTTTTCAAATGGATGTCAAAAGTGCATTTTTATATGGTAAAATAAAAGAAGAGGTTTATGTGTGTCAACCACCAGGTTTTGAGGATAATAAACATCCTGATTGGGTGTATAAACTTGATAAGGCTCTTTATGGGTTGAAACAAGCTCCTAGAGCCTGGTATGAAAACTGTCAAATTTTCTTCTTCAGAATAATTTCACTAGAGGCTCCATAGATAAAACTTTGTTCATTAAGAAAGTGGGTCAGCATAAGCTCCTTGTTCAAATTTATGTTGATGATATTATTTTTGCTTCCTCTGATCCACAGTTGTGTGATGCATTTACAAAGTTGATGCAACAAAAATTCGAAATGAGTGCCATGGGAGAATTACAGTTCTTTCTAGGTTTGCAAATCAAACAAAAGGCTGATGGAACTTTCATTCATCAGTCAAAATACACAAAAAGTCTTTTGGCAAAGTTTGATTTACAACACTGTAAGCCCTGTTCTACTCCCATGTGCAGCACCACACAACTGGATGCAGATCAGAAAGGTAAAGCTGTTGATGAAACACTTTACAGATGTATGATTGGGTCCTTGATGTACTTAACAGCTTCTAGACCAGATATTATGTTTGCAACTTGTGTTTGTGCTAGATTTCAGGCTGCTCCTAAAGAGTCTCATTTGATTGCAGTCAAGAGGATCTTTAGATATCTGCAAGGTACTCAATCTCTAGGTCTTTGGTATTCCACTGGGCACTCTTGCAAATTAGTTGCTTTTTCTGATAGTGACTATGCAGGGTGTAAATTAACTAGAAAATCAACTTCTGGTGGATGTCAATTCCTAGGCAACTGTTTGGTTTCTTGGCAGAGTAAGAAACAAACATCTGTTGCTACATCCACTGCTGAAGCCGAGTACATTGCTGCTGCAAGTTGTACATCTCAGGTACTCTGGCTTCAGAATCAATTACTGGATTATGGCATTACAGAGACTAAGACTCCATTACTAATGGATAGTGCTTCAGCTCTTTGTATCGTCAAGAATCCAGTCCAGCACTCTAGGACCAAACATATTGAGATCAGACACCATTTTATTAGGGATTGTTTTGAAAAAGGTCTGATTGATCCAAAGTTTGTTCTAGTGCTGATGAGCTTGCAGACATATTTACTAAGCCTTTGGACAGTTCAACTTTCCAAAACCTAGTGTTAAGGCTTGGTATGCTGCAGCTAGAATAAGTGACAACTACTGATGATCTCAGTGAACAAGTACTGATGAGCATTCGTATACTACTGTCACAAATAAGTACTGCAGTTCTTTTATCCTCAGTAGTTTTCACAACTACTGAAGACTAAATTACTTAAAAGTACTGAAGTACTCATCTGTTGAACAGAACTAATGTGGTTACAACTACTGCTGTAGTTACAACTGCTGATGTCAGAATAACAGATAAGTACTGATGACCTATGAAACATCTGAAACTCAGACAAAGTCTGATGAAGTGTTGAGGTCAGAATGAAACAGCTGATGAGCTAAGAATTGACGACAACAGCTGATGAGAAAATTTCTCTTCAGTTGTTTCTACAACAGCTGCTTCACTAACACCTGAAGCCAAAACCATGTCTTCAGTAGTTTCACAACTACTGATGACTAATACCAAGTCTTCAGTTGTTACTTCTGAAAGTTAAAACCAGGTCTTCAGTTGTTTTCAAACAACTGATGACAGCACCAACACTTTCAGTCGTTTTATATCAGCCTTTGTCTTACCCTATAAATACCTAAACCTACTTTCAGACGTTTCATTAGCCGTTTTCCGTCCTTCACTCTCTCACAATGGCGACCATGAAACTCAAACCCAGACACAACTGTGTTGCCTACCTCTCGAAATCGGCCTTCTGGAACAAATTTGATAACGCCATCGATCTTATGGTAGATTCCCAGTACCGAACCGCGTTTCTTCTGAATCCTACCATATACCCCGATTCCCTAAGCCAGTTCTGGACCAACGTCTCGTGCAAACTAGTGAGAATGATAGCCAAATCACTCTCCAGTCGTTGGTCAACCAGAAACAGGTGGTCATCACTATGGACATCATTCGACAAACCCTCGATCTACATGATGCCACCTGTGTCACAGAATACCCGAAAGGCACAACCGATATGTCTTTCATCAACAACGGGTATGAAGGAGACTTAAGTGCTACCACCATTATGAAGAAGCACTTCCATGATGCTGAACGTCTTATATTCCACATGGTGAATGTCTGCCTTGCACCAAAAACCTCTTCATGGGATCAAATGTCTTCCCGATGGCAACAGGTATTATACTCTATCTTTGAACGCCAAACTTTAATTTTTTCTGAGATAGTGTTTATGGAACTAAAGGATCTGGCCTTGAAACCTGTGGCAAACAGATGGATATTATATCCCAGGTTTCTCATGGCCATAATTTTAACACAGCTAAAATCAGACGGCCTTGTTGGCCTTGGAGTCCCTGCTCCGGCTGTATTGCCTGAAGTATACTCCAGGCACAACTCTGACCCTACAATGAAAGGGGCTGCCCGGCTGCTCAAACCCAAGCAGCGGGAACCCACAGCCTCCACTTCCAGATCCAAAGTCCCCACCAAACCCAAAACCAAAAAGCCCAAAAAGGCTACTCAGGGAGATGAGTCCCCTGAGGATGCCCCTGTAACACCAATACAGGAAACACTTACTGGTTCTAACCCCCCAGTAGTGTCCAAGACTCCACCAACCGTAGCCGCTCAGGCATCCTCTCAACAGGATCCTGATGCAACCAAAATGGGGATACCACAATGCTGGAACCTATCTCAATTGAGAAGGTTACCATTGAAGAGCACCAGTCACCCCGGGTGCAATCTGCTTCAACCCTATCTCCAAATGCAACCGCCCCTCAAAGCCCAACATTTATTGTTGCACAAGTGTTGAGTCAGCTGCATTCCTCTCCTCCTCCCCAAACACCAATTACAATGGGGAGAACCTCAACAGCTGAGGAAGAGGACCAAAATGCTGCTGATAACCCACAGCACAGGGGTTATAATGTTCAATCTCCCCGTGTAGAGGAGGAGGTTAGAACATCTGGTGAGGCTGCCACTTCTACTGATTCAGCAAATGAACAGGATGAAGTTGGTAACATCTCTAAGACCTCACCAGAGGCAACTGCCGATGAAGGACTCAGTCCTGAGGCAGGAAGTCCCCAGAACCAAGAACAAGGGGCACATGCTACAACTGATCTACACTCAGGGCATGTACATCCTGATTCAATCAGGAGGTCAGGTGATTCAGCAAAACCTGATGATGACCTGGGCTTTTTCTATGATGTCTTAGCCCATAACACAATCCTTGAGGCTGAGGTGAGTAGACTCAAAGAACTGCTTGCCAAAATGTCTCAGGATCAAAGTCCATCTGCCCCAATAAACCCACAGATGGCACCTTCATCTGAAGGTTTCCCAAACACTCCGCCACTTCACTCAACTGAGCCACCAGCCACTGTTGTTGGCACCACCTCTCAGGGACAGAACCCCTCTGAGCAGATGGTTGCTACATTTCAAACTTCCTTACCTCTCATCACTCCCATCATCAATGAGATTGTACATAAAGCCATTGATGAGAGGATCTCCTCGACTCTAAAAACACTTGTTGATGATGCTGTGCAAAAGAAGCTTTCTGCCATTCAAACCCCTGAACCCAATGCACCCAAAAGGGGGAGTCTAAGGTAGTGAAAGAAAGAAAGAGAAAGAGAGTGGAAGAGGATAAACAACAAGAAAAAGAACAGGAAAAACAGCTGATCACATACAAGAGAAAGAAAAGTGCTGAAACTCAAAAGCCTGATGAAGAGAAATCATTGGAAGATCTGATTAAAGAAGCTGATGAAGCTCACAGCAGATCAATGGACAGAATAATAGATCAACTCTTCAGACAGGGCTTTGATACAGCCACATTAGACACTGAGATCAGAAGGCTGGAGATTAATGAGATACAAGAAAGATGGGCCAGTTATAGTGTAATGGAAAGGGAGAGGTTGGAGATAATGATCCGGTTTATTGCAAAATACTTGGGAAGATCATTAATTGAGATTAAATCATGGACCAGAGACAGTATTCTGGCAATAACCACCAGAATCTGTGCTTCTGAAGAATTCAACAAGGGGTTGATTATAGAAGCCTTAGACGAAGCAGGTGCTGGGAAGAGAACTGATATGGCCAAGCTTTCCAAAGCCAAACTCACCATAAAAATGCTAGATCAGCCTTCCCAAACTCCCTCTCAAAAACAACCAACCCCACAACTCTCCAAATCAACTCAACCCTCAAAACCAACTCCCTTACCCCAAAAACCACCTCAAACCACATCCAGTGATGCACCCAGAAGGAGGAGAAGGGTGTTGAGGATGGTAGAAGAAGAAGAAGAAGATGATGAAGAAGATAGTCTGCCAATCTCTGCTGTTCTAAAATTACCTGAGCCCAGAAGTCAACAAATGATAACACCAGACTTTCAGAGGCAAATGGTGAAAGTTAAGATTGAAGAAGAAGAACAGCAGAAACAGCACGATGAGCAACTTTTGAAGATGATTGACAAAGAGTTTCCTCAGTCATCATCTATACAAGCCATGAAGAAACATGCTCAAAGGCTGTATGCTCTCAGGTATACCTTTCAATATCAAAAGGAGAGAGTAAGGATTTGGCCAGACCCCAGGGTTAGTTCTAGAATTCATAAGAAATCCATACCAAGTAGATACAATGGCCAAGTGAGAAAGACCATAGATGCTGCTATTATGTTGGCCATTGTAGTCTCACCCTGGGAAATACTTGAAGACTTCAAGAGAGCCTACAAGTCAAAGATGACCCCTCAAACTCTAATGGAGAACAAAATGGTCAAGAAGGGGTTGTTATACAAGAGGCTTGAAGAGATCAAGAAAAATGAACTCCAGTTGTTATTAGAAGGGACTCACCCAGATGAGTTTGCTTACAGAGAGATAACAACTGTTGAGTTGAAAAATGGAAAGACGATAAAGTACTTATCAGAGTACTATGGCCCAGAGTTCTTCTTCGAAGGAGAAGCAGAAGAACTCACTAAGGAGGAACAAGTTGTTCTCCTTGAGGCCTACGTCAGAGAGTCTTATAGACTCATCAATGGGAAGTAGGTTTCATGGTTGGGATAACGGCTCTGTGTCCAGTTCCCCAAGACAGAGTTCCCTTCCATCCTTTGACATTCACATCTACTGAAACCTGTTCCCTGGCCTGTGCTTATCCGATATCTCTAAAGCTGATCAAGAGAGTATTTCTGCCAAGAATAAGTGGGACCTCAATAAGCTTAAAGGTTTTGGCTGCATTGGTTCAGGGGGAGTTTGTTGGACCAAAAGAACCAATGAGCCTGATCAGAAAAACCTTTAAGTCCCACGACATTACAACAACTGAAGTTGTCTGCAACAGCTGAAGACATCAGCTGATAACAAGGTCTGAAGACAAAGTCTGAAGTGAAAGAGCTGAAGACAAAGTCTGAAGTGAAAGAGCTGAAGACAAAGTCTGAAGTGAAAGAGCTGAAGACAAAGTCTGAAGTGAAAGAGCTGAAGACAAAGTCTGAAGTGAAAGAGCTGAAGACAAAGTCTGAAGACAAAAGCTGAAGACAAAGACTGAAGACCAAGTTTCAGATGATTGTCACAACAGCTGAAGAAGACCTCTTCAGTAGTTGTGATGGTTTCCTTTCAGTAGTTGTAGTTTCCTTTCAGTACTTGTAGTTTCAGTAGTTTTATGTTTCTTCGTGTACTTAGAATAATCTGAGATGTTCTCAGTTGTTGTGAACATTCTCAGTAGTTTGCTTACTTTCAGTAGTTTGTAATAATTCTGTTAGATGTCACTATCAAGTGACATCAGCAGACGTCACATTCCTATATATAAGGAATGCTGACCTAATTGTAATTGGTGCAGCTTAGGAAAACCTAGCAGCCGCCACACCGAAGCATGTGTGCATGAATGATTATCCCTTTGCAGAAAACCCTATATCTATATAACCGTGTACTGTTCCATTGAATATTTATTGTGTTCTTGCTATATTTGCTTAATTCTTGCTCTAATTCCGCTGTGATTCAACTCTAATTGATCAAACTTAGATCACTGATCCTAACACCCAGTAGTGTCAAAGACTCCACCAGCCCTAGCCGCTCAGGCATCCTCTCAACAGGATCTTGATGCAACCATAATTGGGGATACCACAATGCTGGAACCTATCTCAATTGAGAAGGTTACCATTGAAGAGCACAAGTCACCCCTGGTGCAATCTGCTTCAAACCAATCTCCAAATGCAACCGCCCCTCAAAGCCCAACCATTATAGTTGCACAAATGCTAAGTCAGCTGCATTCCTCTCCTCCTCCCCAGAAACCAATTACAATGGGGAGAACCTCAACAGCTGAAGAAGAGGACCAAAATGCTGCTGATAACCCACAGCACAGGGGTTATAATGTTCAATCTCCCCCTGTAGAGGAGGAGGTTAGAACATCTGGTGAGGCTGCCACTTCTACTGATTCAGCAAATGAACAGGATGCAGTTGGTAACATCTCTAAGACCTCACCAGAGGCAACTGCCGATGAAGGACTCAGTCCTGAGGCAGGAAGTCCCCAGAACCAAGAACAAGGGGCACATGCTACAACTGATCTACACTCAGGGCATGTACATCCTGATTCAATCAGGAGGTCAGGTGATTTAGCAAAGACTGATGATGACCTGGGCTTTTTCTTCGATGTCTTAGCCCATAACACAATCCTTGAAGCTGAGGTGAGCAGACTCAAAGAACTGCTTGCCAAAATGTCTCAGGATCAAAGTCCATCTGCCCCAATAAACCCACAGATGGCACCTTCATCTGAAGGTTCACCAAACACTCAGCCACTACACTTAACTGAGCCACCAGCCACCGCTTTTGGCACCACCTCTCAGGGACAGAACCCCTCTGAGCAGATGGTTGCTACCTTTCAACATTCCTTACCTCTCATCACTCCCATCATCAATGAGATTGTGCATAAAGCCATTGATGAGAGGATCTCCTCAAATCTACAAACACTTGTTGATGATGCTGTGCAAAAGAAGCTTTCTGCCATTCAAACCCCTGAACCCAATGCACCCAAAAAGGGGGAGTCTAAGGCAGTGAAAGAAAGAAAGAGAAAGAGAGTGGAAGATGAGAAACAACAAGAGAAAGAAAAGGAGTTAGAAAAGGAAAAATAGCTGATCACATACAAGAGAAAGAAAAGTGCTGAAACTCAAAAGCATGATGAAGAGAAATCATTGGAAGATCTGATTAAAGAAGCTGATGAAGCTCACAGCAGATCAATGGACAGAATAATAGACCAACTCTTCAGACAAGGCTTTGATACAGCTACATTAGACACTGAGATCAGAAGGCTGGAGATTAAAGAGATACAAGAGAGATGGGCCAGTTACAGTGTGATGGAAAGGGAGAGGTTGGAGATAATGATTAGGTTTATTACAAAATACTTGGGAAGATCATTAATTGAGATTAAATCATGGACCAGAGACAGTATTCTGGCAATAACCACCAGAATCTGTGCTTCTGAAGCATTCAATAAGGGGTTGATTATCGAAGCCTTAGATGAAGCAGGTGCTGGGAAGAGAACTGATATGGCCAAGCTTTCCAAAGCCAAACTTACCACAAAAATGCTAGATCAGCCTTCCCAAACTCCCACTCAAAAACAACCAACCCCACAACTCTCCAAACCAATCCCTAAACCTAAACTTAAACCAACTCAACCCTCAAAACCAACTCCCTTACCCCAAAAACCACCTCAAACCACATCCAATGATGCACCCAGAAGGAGGAGAAGGGTGTTGAGGATGGAAGAAGAAGAAGAAGATGATGATGAAGAAGACAGTCTGCCAATCTCTGCTGTTCTAAAAATACCTGAGCCCAGAAGTCAACAAATGATCACACCATACTTTCAGAGGCAAATGGTGAAAGTTAAGATTGAAGAAGAAGAACAGCAGAAACAGCACGATGAGCAACTTTTGAAGATGGTTGACAAAGAGTTTCCTCAGTCATCATCTATTCAAGCCATGAAGAAACACGCTCAAAGGCTGTATGCTCTTAGGTATACCTTTAAATATCAAAAGGAGAGAGTAAGGATTTGGCCAGATCCTAGGGTTAGTTCTAGAATTCATAAGAAATCCATACCAAGTAGATACAATGGCCAAGTGAGAAAGACCATAGATGCTGTTATTATGTTGGCCATTATAGTCTCACCCTGGGAGATACTTGAAGACTTCAAGAGAGCCTACAAGTCAAAGATGACCCCTCAAACTCTAATGGAGAACAAAATGGTCAAGAAGGGGTTGTTATACAAGAGGCTTGAAGAGATCAAGAAAAATGAATTCCAGTTGTTATTAGAAGGGACTCACCCAGATGAATTTGCTTACAGAGAGATAACAACTATTGAGTTGAAAAATGGAAAGACGTTAAAGTACCTATCAGAGTACTATGGCCCAGAGTTCTTCTTCGAAGGAGAAGCAGAAGAACTCACTAAGGAGGAACAAGTTGTTCTCCTTGAGGCCTACGTCAGAGAGTCTTATAGACTCATCAATGGGAAGTAGGTTTCATGGTTGGGATAATAGCTCTGTGTCCAGTTCCCCAAGACAGAGTTCCCTTCCATCCTTTGACATTCACATCTACTGAAACCTGTTCCCTGGCCTGTGCTTATCTGATATCTCTGAAGCTGATCAAGAGAGTATTTCTGCCAAGAATAAGTGGGACCTCAATAAGCTTAAAGGTTTTGGCTGCATTGGTTCAGGGGGAGTTTGTTGGACCAAAAGAACCAATGAGCCTGACCAGAAAAACCTTTAAGTCCCACGGACATTACAACAACTGAAGTAGTCTGCAACAGCTGAAGACATCAGCTGATAACAAGGTCTAAAGACAAAGTCTGAAGTGAAAGAGCTGAAGACAAAGTCTGAAGTGAAAGAGCTGAAGACAAAGTCTGAAGACAAAAGCTGAAGACAAAGTCTGAAGACAAAAGCTGAAGACAAAGACTGAAGACCAAGTTTCAGATGTTGTCACAACAGCTGAAGAAGATCTCTTCAGTAGTTGTGATGGTTTCCTTTCATTAGTTTTATGTTTCTTGTAATCAGTACTTGTAGGTTCAGTAGTTTTAGTTTCTTTTTGTACTTAGCATACTCTGAGATGTTCTCAGTTGTGAACATTCTCAGTAGTTTGCTTACTTTCAGTTGTTTGTAATAATTCTGTTAGATGTCACTATCAAGTGACATCAGCAGACGTCACATTCCTTTATATGAGGAATGTTGACCTAATTGTAAGGTGTGTAGCTATAGCGAAACTCAGCGCAGCTTAGTGAAGCTTAGCGGCCGCCATACCGAAGCATTTGTGCATAAATGATATTATCCATTTTGCAGAAAACCCTGTTTCTCTATAACCGTGTACTGTTCCATTGAATATCTATTGTGTTCTTGCTATATTTGTCTAATTCTTGTTCTAATTCCGCTGCGATTCAACTCTAATTGATCAAACTTAGATCACTGATCCTGACAATAAGTCTGTCCTCAGCGAAAGTGTAGAATCGCTCAAACTCATGGTCTAGGGCTGAGTTACAGTGAATGTACACTTTTGATTGGTCAAAATTTATATTCAATCAACAGCGAAACTAAGTGTTGTGCCTAGCGAAACTATAGCTTCGCCGGTCAGCGAAACTGTTAAACTTAGTTTCAAAAACTTCAGCGAAGCTGTCTTGCTATGTTTGGCGAAACTACAGTTTCGCCATATCAGCGAAACTATTGTTATTTTTAAATTTTTCTTATTGGTTAATTATATTTATGTTACATCTTACTTACCTATGTTTATATTTTGCAGTTCATGGCAAACTTAAAGTTCGATGAGAAGACTAATATTATGGCACTGCTAGACGACAGTAATCCAAAGACTGTTGGATTTAGAGATTGCATTAGTTGGCTGAAACAGTCTTCCATTCATTATGCCATATCTCATTTACCCACAATCTATGTCATTCACATTAGAGATTTTTGGGTTATTGCAGAATGTGACTTGGGATCTACTCCACATAGGATTACTTCAAGAGTTCTTGGGGAAGACATGGTTATTAGTGCTGAAACGGTTGCAAGGGTATTAAGGTTGGAAGATGATTGTGGAGATGAGGTTAGTATGTCTAATGCTGAAGTCCTTAATGCTTATCGAAGCATTGGGTACAAAGGACCATCTTTTGGGTCAAAGAAGGAAATTAAGAAGTCATTTTTGTCCAAGGAATGGATATACATTGCCCACGTGTTCATTATGTGCTTGGATCATAGAAAGGGAGGATCAGATGGTTTAAATGCACAGTGGGCAAAGGCCATGATTGTATTCTGTAGAGGACAAAAGGCCAATATTGCAAGACTAATATTTGACTGTATGGCTGAAAATATCATGGCCTTAAAGAAAGACAAATGGCTGTTATATCAAAGGTTTATCCAGATGATCATTAATACTGAGAAGCCCAATTTGCCAAGACATGGGGAAGTTAAGAGACTGATGCAAATGAATACAGGAATATTTGCAGACTGCTCAGCTATTAGACATGACTTCAGCAGTAAAATAACATATTTACTAGAAAACATGTATCCTTCCAAGAGATGGAACTACATAAGAAGGTTGATTGAAAATGAAAACAAAAATGCTGAAGAAAATCAGGATAAACAAGTTGAAGCCATAAAGAAAAGGAAGAGGTATGCAAAGGAGAAAGAATATGATCTAGATGCTGAGATTGATGAAGTTGAAGAGGAGATGCGGACTCAAAGAGAGAGAAGGACCAAAAAGAAGGCTGATCAAGGGGAACCGGCTCATGAAACTAAATGAGATCTAAGCATAAGCAGCTGGTGTTCAAAGAAAGGAGGGATCCCCAATCTGAACTGGATCAAGTTGTGATCAGAAATGTAAATACTTCATTGGCTAATGAACTGAGCATGATTAAAACTAAGTTGGTTAATCAGAAGTTGAGAGAGAAGGAGAAAGATGAGCAGATAGAAAGTATGAAGGTTATGATGATGGACCAGTAGGAACTTATCAAAAGGCTATTGAAGGAAGTGAATGAGCTCAAAGGCAAAGTTGGTGACACAAACCAACTATCACAAGAGGAGCTGGATAATCTGACTGACACATCAAAGTATTCGTTCCTGAAAGTGGGGAGGTCATCTGGTATGGGAGGAGAAGTAGGTACGGCTGGTGGTGGTGCAAGTGGAAGTGGTTTAGGAGGTGAAAAGGTTATTGAGACAGAAGTAGAAAAGAGAGTAAATGAAGGAGGAGATGTGAGAGAGAATCCTGTGATTGTTAAGGCTAAATTTGTTGATTTGGGATTGGACATAGACACAGACTTGACTGGAGCTGAGGTGATTAGAGAAGAAACTAATGAAGTAAATAAAGAGGATACATGGAAGAAACTGATTGATAAAGAGGAAGAGTATGAGGAACAACTGGTTGATTATGATTTAGAGCCTGAATACTATGAAATGGAGGAGCACCCAATGACTTATGTGGCATAAAGGGGTTCAGAAGAAGGTGATGTGTTTGAACTAAGCAAAGAAGACTGGTTTGTGAAAGAAAAGGAACCAGAAGAGCGAACACCTCTATTTCAAAACATCAGTGAACCAAGCAAGAAGAAAAGCCATAAGAAAATAGTGAGCTGGAAATACAATTCTGAATTGAAAATGTTTATGATCAAAAGGAGGGGTGGTGAAATTTCATATATGCATAAAAGGAAGGCGTTCAAGACCTTGCCTAGATGGGATTTGAGGAGGTTAGCTGAAATTCCACTTTTGGATGCCCACCTGAGTGAACGTGCTATGTTGTTGGAAAAGGAGATTAAGGCGGGAATGAATGACAATTTTGAAGCTTTTGGGTATATGAAGACAGAAAGAAGGAGATCAAAGAAAGACCTGGATTGGGCCACTGGAAAGGGAAAGATTGTGTTAAAGCTGAAGCCAACTAAAACTGTTAACAGAATAAGGGTGCCTAATCCACTTCCCCCAAGGCTACAAATTTTTGAAAAATGGTTTTATGATAACAATATTGGGGAAGCAGTCATTAGGTTGAAAGGTGGTGCTGAGTTCAAGTTGTTTGACCCAATGGAAGTATTTTCCTTTTGTGATGAAGATCTTGTGATTCTATGTGAAAATCACATTAAGGCTGGACCTAGAGCTAAAACGAGAAGAGAAGCTAGTCTGTTTATGAATGTAGCAAATAAAGCTTGAGGAGTAAGGGCAGAGGGCAGGGAACTTGCTGAGAAAGTATCCAAGGCTAACGAGTTAAGGATGGACATGTAGGATCTTACCATACAATTTGCTAGAGCAAGTGTAAGAGCTGAAGAGGAGAGGGCAGTAGGAGCAGAACCAGAAGCATTAGACAAAGCTGAAGAAGGTGCAAGAGAAGAGCAAGAAGATTGAGAGTGAGGTCAAACCTAGGGGGAGAATTGATGATCTACATAGGTTGGACTCACTATAGTTGATAGGTTTATTTTGATTATGTAATAGGTTAATTGTTAGTTTTATCTTGTATTTAGTATTTCTTTGTAATTTTGTATTCCAGCGAATCTACGGGTGAAACTATAGTTTCGCCCGGAGTCAACTCATTCAGTTCACCAGGCGAATCTATAGTTCGCTGCCGGGTGAAACTAGTAGTTAGACTTGTAATCTTTCCATCTTGTAAGCAACTTTTGGAAAAACCCTAATACAGAATATTTGTGTTGCAATTGTGTGTGTGTGGCTGGAAGTTCATTATCTATATCATTGAGCCTTTGTTATTGCAATTTATGGTTTATATTCATTGAATTTCATTATGTTATTGTGTTTATAAGTGTTGATTCAATCGAAAATCATTGTCAAGCATCAAGTTCACTATTGAATCGATCATTAGGACCAACACCCTCCCTCAGCATAGTTGGCCTGGATGATGCTTGGCCACCATTTGACTTAGGTGCCTTGCATTCTCTGGCAAAGTGACCCATCTAGTTACAGTTGTAACACTTCACTTTGCTCTTGTCCAGTCCAAACTTGCCACTGGCAGCATTGCTGGGAAACCTTCTCCCTGTCCTCTTGTAGAACTTCTAGGCTCTATGAGTGAGAAGAGCCATCTGTTGGACTATCTCCATGTATTCCAGATCATATGGATGGATACAATCCAGGTCTTCAACAGTGAAAAGAAAATTGCCTGAACTTTCATCAGTAGAGACAAAGCCTTGAGAGGTGCTTGTCTCTTGGAATGGACTTCCTTGGATGTAGCACTCTCTGGGTGTCTCTGGAAAGGTGATGAAAGGACCCTTTTGTGAAGTTTCAGGGTAGCAGATAAGATGGTGTTGTGGTTCTCTACTATCCCTGTCACCCACATGAAGGGCAGAACTCTGGTGAGTGTTGGAGTTACCAGATGGGTTTTGCATGTTCATCTCCATCTAGTAAGCACTAAGTATTCCATATAACTCAGTGAGAGTCAGGGTCTTGAGGTTTTCAATCCTCTTAATGACCACACAATAGTGTGTCCATTGTCTGGGAAGAGAGGACATGAACTTCCTAACAATATACATGTTCTCAATAGTTACTCCAACATCAGCCAGAGTATCCACAATCTCAACATACTTGAAATACTGTTGAGTCATGGTTTCACCTGCCTTGATAGTGAAATTTTCAAACTACTGCTTCAAGAGGTCCTTCTTGTTTTCCTTGGCTTCATTGGACCCCTCATACATCAGTTTCAGTGCATCCCATAGTTGTTTAGCGGTCTTGCACTTCTTGAAACCTCTGTAGATGGAATTTGGAAGAGCAGTCTGAAGGGCTATCATGGCTTTCTGATCAATGTCAATCTTCTTCTAGTCTTCTTTAGAGAAGTCAGCCTTTCTTTGAGTATCATACTACCACCAGCAGCAGCTGAAGTGGTGGATGGTACATGAGGTCCGTTGATAATAGACTCCCACATCCTGGAATCCTGAGACTTGATGAAGCCTTCCATTCTTTGGCACCAAGTGTCAAAATCCTCAGGAGTGATCAGTGGGGACTTTGTCATAGTTCCAGTTTCCATATCAGCCTTAGAGATAGCTGCCATTTGAAGAGTTAAGTGATGTGTGAAGCTAAAAGGATTAAAGATGGTGAGATCTTACGATCAAGAGCCTGTAAAGCTCTAATACCAATTGCAGGACCGGGTAAGGGTGTTTAAGTTTGCAACTAGCTTCACAGGAGGAGAGAACTTTAGATCACTTAATAATTCAAATAGGGAACTGGTAACTATTCAGAAGATACTAAGCCAACACAAGTAATGTAAATGAAACAATAACAATATCATAAGAACATAAGATAAAGTTTTCAAGGAAGTTTTATATTGATTCTCTAGTTCTATTACAAGTGTGTTCAAGTATATCTTAGTTACAAGAACTTGAGACTCTTATATACTACAACGTATAACTATCAATATACAAAAAGATAATTAGGATTTGACTAATCTAGACAACAAGATCAATCTACAGTCAAAAGGTAGATTTCCTTTTGACTAGTGACTATGACATGACATAGCTCACTGACTTTATCTAATAAGACAAGTCTACAGTAACAATTATGGGAAGTTACAAGCAAAGACCTTCTTCTACAGTTTGATAAAGTATGGAAGTTTCATCAACTAATGAAAAGCAAGTGAGTCTTCAGAGCAGCAGCGAAAGGTACAACAGCTTTATCAAAAAGTAACTCAGAGAAAGCATATTTTGTCTGTCTTCGGAAGAAATCAGTCAACTCTTCAAAATGGCTTCGGAAGACTTTGTCTTGTGAAGATTAGAAAGACTTCATCTTTGGCTTTGGAAGAAAATGGTCTTTGGCTTCAGAAGATTTCACACTTGTAATATTTTCTAATAAGTGTGAAACTTCCGAAGCAACTTCTTCTGAACTGTTGGCTTCGAAAGATCTTACACTTAGTCTTATTTGTGAGTGTAAGTCTTCCGAAGCTAGTTCATCCTTGTTCCTTAGTGTATGCTAGAAGACTTGGTTGTTTTGGTATCCTTTGGTTGCATCAGCCTTTAATCTTTAGATGTTCCTTACAGTGTATGTTATAAGTATTAGTGATACTAATGTGTTAGTTAATGATTGTTTGAATGTTAGAACACATTATGTTTGATTATGGCAAGCTTTATCCTTTTTAAGAATTAATCTATTAATTCACTTGTTGAGTCCAACAATACTCCCCCTTAGGATGATATTGCCATCTTTTTATTGTTTGCTTGTTAATGTTTTGTTTGTTACTAACAATGTGTGTATTGATGCTTGTTAATGATGTTGCCATCTTTTCTGTTGATGATTGCATGTTATGATAGTACTGTAGCTGCAGCGGATGTATGTTTGTGTATCCGCTGTGACAACAGATGTTCAAATTTTTGTTTGTTAAAATGTATGTTAAAATGTTAAAATTTTAACATGATCAATATATGGATGTTAAGATATCCATCACAAGCAATATTGTTTAAAATGTATGTTAAAATGTTAAAACTTTAACATGATCAATATATGGATGTTAAGATATCACTCACAAGCAATATTATGTAATATTGTACATATGTATATGTGTCAAACTGCTGTGTTTGGGTGCTGGCTTGACTTGGCTTTATTCAAAACTCAAAATTTAGAAAATTTCGAATTTTAAAAATTGTATGATTATGCATATATTACATATTCTGCTGTCTTTGATATTTCCTAGTTTATTTCTCCCCCTAAATTTTTGCATATTTATAAAAACCTTTTATAAAATGAAAAAAATTGGTATGTGTTAGAATGGAAATCATCAATGTCCAATTGATTGCTTGCTTGATAAAAAATTAGAAAGATAATGCCTTATCTAACTAATAAATGAATGATTTTCATGTTTGAACATGAATCATTTGCACATAACATGAGATCATACTAGTCTTAAAGTCTCACTTAGCTATTTGAATGTTTTTCATAATAGACATAGACTAATACAATGTTGATTGTAGATATTTTGATCCACTTAAACTCATGCATGGTATTAATGATTGATTAAAACAGTGGGTGATTATCATGTCTTGAGTTGATTGATATGAGTTGTATGTACCCCACATCTAATTGTATGTTTAAAAAACCCTCCTCAAGATATGCTAGAAAGCACTTTCAATACTTAAGACCTAGCTACTTAGGAGTATAAATGCTCAATTTGATCCATGTTGTTTGATCCTCATTAGGATTCTTTTCTCTTTACTTTGGAAGGTGATCCTCTTTGGGATTCTTTTGATTCATTCACAAGGAATGTAGTCTAAAAGACTTTATTGATTGTTCATCCAAGATGGATGTGTTCCTCATTAGGAATCTTTTTGGATCATGATTTAGGTCATTTAGGTCTGTGCTTAGCACAACAAAGAATGCCTTGGTGTAGTCCAGGTCTATGAAAATCATAATAGAGGAGACACTTGTATGATTGAGTAATTTATAAACTGTTTCACTTGGTGTATTGTAGTTACTTTACAAGCATCCTATGTTGGATAGATCAATACTCACCATAAACCAAGATGTGTTATTGACCACACAAACATGAGAATTTAGTTGTTCACTGTTGTATGTGATGTTAGGTGTCCCATGCTAAGCCTATCCACATATCAAACAAAGTAATGTCAGTCTTTATTAGTGGAAAATGACCCAAGTGAAGAATGAGCTTGTGTAGTATCATTTCTCATGAATGGTATGTGTGATTCAAGATGTTTGATTATAAGAAAACATGAATGCTTGTTTGATATCTTGATTTTGAAATATGCTTGTTGATGTTTTATTTGGACTTTGACAAAATCAAGCTTGTTTAAAATTAATGTTCTGAAAATATTACTTGTTTTACTCATAGTTGATCATACCAAGTGACTAAACTAGAAATTCAAATCTTGTTGAATCAAATGGTTTGGTAAACAGGTCAGCCAATTGATTGTCGGTATGGACTTTAATCAACTTTATCAGACCCTTTTCTGATCAATCTCTCAGAAAATGATATCTGATATCTGTGTGTTTGGTTTTTGAATGTTGAACTAGATTGTCAATGATAAACAAGGCAGCAGAATTGTCAATGTGTATAGGTGTTTGAAGAAAATTAAAGCCATAATCAAGCATTTGGTTTTGAATCCAAAGCACTTGACAATAGCATGCAGAAGCAGCTATATATTTTGCTTCAGCTGTTGACACAGAGACATTTGTTTGTTTCCTGCACTACCAGGAGATCAATCTTGATCCAAGAAACTAACAACCTCCTTTAGTGGATTTTCTGTTGCTGTTGCATCCACCATAATCACTGTCTGTGTAGGCATATAAAGAAAAATCTCCATCTTTTGGATACCATAGCCCAAGAGCTGGTTTGCCTTTTAAATATCTGAAGATTCTCATTATAGCATTTATGTGTGATTCTTTTGGATCTGCTTGGTATCTGGCACATGTGCATATTGCATACATGATGTCTGGTCTACTTGTTGTTAGGTATATCAGTGAGCCTATCATTGATCTGTAGAGTTTTTGATTAACGGATGTTCCTTTTGGATCGGGTCCAAACTTCAATCCAGTTGTAAATAGTGTCTTGCTGGATGTGCAATCTGACATATTGTATTTCTTTAATATCTTATTGACATACTTGCTCTAGTTGATAAAAATTCCTTCATCTAATTGTTTAACTTGAAGACCAAGGAAGAATGTAAGCTCTCCCATTGAACTCATTTGGAAATTTGATTATAAGAGATTCAAACTCTTTGCAAAGTTGGATGTTTGTAGAGCCAAAAATTATGTCATCCACATAGACTTGAACTACTAACAAGTCTTGTTCTTTTCATTTTAAGAACAATGTCTGATCTATTTTCCCTCGGGTGTACCCATTCTATAGTAGAAACTTAGATAAAGTTTCATACCACTTCCTAGGTGCTTGATGAAGACCATACAGAGCTTTATCTAACTTGTACACACTGTGAGGGAAATTCGGATCTTCAAACCCTGATGGTTGAGCAACATATACCTCTTCATCTATCTTTCCATATAGGAATGCACACTTGACATCCATTTGGAAGACTATGAAATTTTTGGATGAGGCATATGCAAGGAACACTCAAATGGCTTCAAGTCTAGCTACTGGAGCAAAGACATCATCATAATCAATGCCTTCTCTTAAGTATATCCTTGGGCAATTAGCCTTGCTTTGTTTCTGATGACAATTCCTCTATCATCTGCTTTGTTTCTGAAGAGCCGTCTTGTGCTAATGGCGTATTGACCATCAGGTAGATCAACCAGCTTCCATACCTCTTGCTTTCTGAATTGTTGTAATTCTTTTTGCATTGCTTCTATCCAAGTGTTGTCTTTAAGTGCTTCTGTGATGTTTTTGGGTACAGTTAGAGATAGGAAGCAAGAGTACAAGCAAATGTTTGCTGTGTCAGATTGAGTTCGTGTCAACCTGGTATTGAGGTCACCAATGATGTTTTCTATATGATGATCTTTGTGAATTCTGGTTGTTGTAATCTGATCAACAAGGATGGTTGAATAAAGATTAGTGATTGCTTGGTTAGGTGTTGATGGATGACCAAGGGCATTTGTGGTTGTTTGTTTATCTGGCTGTGATGGTTCATTGAATGTTTGTGGTGAATCTTGAAAGAAATTAAGATTTCATCTTCATGATGTGCATTAGGTAATGAATGATAGTCATCATCTTCTTCAACTATGGTTGGATGTTGTGGTTGGATGGTCACAGGTGTTGATGAAAATAGTGTGTTTCATGATGTTCCTTTTGATGTGTTTGTTTGTTCTTGAGGAGTTGAAACTATGGTACTCGAAGGAGTAATGTTTGTTCTCCTTAGAGGATCAGCAGTTAAAGGAACATCTATGGTTGTTGGTGGAACCATGGATACTTATTGTCATCCTTGGTACCAGAAACATCAAAGTAAGATGTGTCAAATGATTTTGTTAATGAGTCAATATCAAACAACCAATCTGATCCAATGACTTTCTTAGTGAAAGAGTGTTCATTAAAAACAACATCTGTTGTTTCTTCCACTATGTGCAGTCTTGGATTGTATACTAGGTAAGCTTTGGAGCTTCCTGAGTATCCAACAAAAAATCCATCATCTGCTTTCGAGCAAACTTAGATAATTGTTCTCTGGTGTTTAATATTGAAATAGAACATCCAAATACTTTAAGAAATCCAATGAAAGGTTTTCTTTTAAACATTAATTCATATTGTGTTTTGGAATGTTTTTTGATGATCAATGTTCTACTTTGAATGTAGCAAGCTGTATTGATTGCTTCAGCCCAAAAAGATATTGGTAACAGAGAGTCAGCTAGCATTATCTAGCAGCTTCTATTAATGTTTTTTTCTCCTTTCAGCAACTCCATTTTGCTGAGGAGTCCTTGCTGCACTGAATTGATGACTGATTCATTTCTCTACACAAAACGAAGAAATAGAGTCATTTTTAAATTCGGTATCATTATCACTTCTTAAAGATTTAACTTTAAGATCCAATTGATTCTTAATTTTAGTGATAAATGATTTCATGATTTCTGATATTTCTGACTTGTGTAGTAGAAAGAAAACCCATGTGAATCTTGAGTAATCATCTACTATAACAAGATACTATTGCTTCTTTCCTATACTAAGGATGTTTGTTCAGCCAAAAAGGTCCATGTGAAGCAATTTGAGTGGTGTGTTGTTAGAGTTTACCAATTTTGACTTATGAGACACTCTATGTTGTTTGCCTTTCAGACATGCAGTGCAGTGGTCTGTATAGAAAAATTCTTTTTGTGGTAAACTTATTACTAAGTCACCTTTTACAAGTTGATTCATTCTGTTATAATTAGAGTGTCCCAATAGTTTGTGCCATAACTGGAAACATCTTCTGATGCTTTTGATAGTAGACATGTTTCAGGGGCTGATGCTGAAACAATGTTCATATCAACAATGTATGTGTTGTTATGACATGGTGTTTTCAAAAGGATATAATCTTTAGGAATTTGAAAACCCGTCTTGAGTACGTAAAAATTATTGGAGTCAAATAAGGTGGCATATCCTTTATCATAGATTTGGGATACACTAAGAAGATTGAACTGGAGGTTGGAGCAGTAGTTGACATTTTCAAAGCTGATCAACCCATTGGATATTGTTCCTTCACTAGTTATCTTTCCACCTATCTTGTCACCTCCAAAGGATACATTTCCTCCATGTTTGCTTTTAAAATCCCGAAGGAGGGAACAATTGCCAGTCATGTGACAGGAACATCCACTGTCAACATACCAGATGTTGTTAGACCTTCTTTGATGTCCCTGTAAAATCAAAGAAATTAGTTAGATGGTGACCGTCTTTTCCCATAACATAAATTTCTTCTAACATGGCATTGTCTGATGGTTTAGGAATTCTAGTGGCACTAGATTTCCTCTGATTGGTTTTAGCTCTGTCGGAGAAGTACTTTGAGCTCTTCTCCTTTGAGCTCTTATGTCTGTTTGTTGTCTGTTTTGAGACTTATGTCTCCTGTTTGATTGTTCAAAGTTGTCATAAAAAGTTTTATCATTATTTAAAACAACTTTTTGATGAGGAGTTTGTCTTGGTGCTCCTCTTTTGTTCTTGTTAGGAACAACTATCTGTTTCTAATTGAAAAAATAGTTTGCAGTGCTATGATCGTTTCTTTCACATATTGAACAATAATTGTGAAAATGGCATGATTCAGTACTGTGATTGTTCATGTAACAATAATTGCAATATTTACCATATTTGCATTTTTTAGTAGTGTGAGTGTATTGATCACACCATTTACAGTATGGTAGATTTGCATTGCCTTATTTGTTTATAACTTTTGATTTTAAATTTGTTTTTGAAGGTAAGTCAAAAGTTACAGTTGCTTGTTTTTGCTGAATGGGAGCTTTGCCTTTCCCTTTGTTTGTTTGAATAGGAGAGGTAGTGAAAGATCCAGCTTTTCTTCCACCTGAGCAGATGTCAATACCTTTTGTCTGTTTTGATTGTATGTTTTGTGTATCAACCACACTTGAAAATTTTGAAGTAATTGGTTGATTTGACTCATCATCCAATAGATCAACATCATCTTCATCTATTGTTTGTTCATCAAATTTATTATTTTCTCCTTGATAAAAATCTGTTGATTTGATTTGTGGAGGTGTTTGGCTTTTAACAAATTTTATCAAAGGTGTTTTTGATATTAATGATGATTTTGATAATGATGATGATGATGATGATAATGATTGTTTTGAATCATCAACCCGGTCATATGGGTCAAGAGACTCACCCTGTGTGTTTGTCATGGAGTCAGGTAAAGGAACATAATTGTCATTATAAGGTGGGTTGACCTTATTATATCCTAAACCTGAAGGGTCTTTGAATGCCCTTTGCTGAGCAAGAAGTTCTTCAAACTTCTTGTTGCTCACCTGAATTTTCTGAAGTTTCACTTTAGTTTCAGCCTGTATGGTTTTTGACAAAGTCAAAGATTCAGTGAGTTGCTCTACTTGAGCTGCTAGTGTTAACTTTTCAGACATTAATTTGTCCAAATCATTTTGTAATAAAAGAATTTTTGCTCTATATTGTTTTTGTTCAGATTTTAGACTTTCATTTAAAATGTTTGTTTCAATTACTTTCTTGGAAAGTTTGTCTGCATGTTCTCTGTATCTGTTGACTTGATCAATGCATGCTTGTGTACAGAGGTTATCCCTTACCTCTTTTAGGATTTTTGAAATCTTATCTTCTATGTTTGACATGAGTGCATGATTTGGAAATTGGATCTCAGCCTCTTGTATACTCCAATCACACTCACCATCTTGTTTGATAATCATTGTTGATGATTTGGAGTGTTGATTTGGACTGTATTGTGTGATTTGAGGTGGAGTTGGTGTAGCTGGAATACTGATTGAAGGTGGGATTTGTCTGCTTGAGTGGTTGCTACTAGATGCTTGTGTTTGATTATTGTTTCTGTCAACTCTTGGTTGTTGGCATTCTCTTGAGAAATGACCATACAATTGATAGTTGTAGCATCTCATCTTCATTTTATCAAAACCAATTTTGGTTTTCTTGTCCATGCTCAATCCTCTATTTCTCTAAAGAAACCTTTTTGATCTATAGGCAATCATTGCCATAGACCACTGAAGATCCATTTCTTCAACCATGTCTGGTGGTAACTCATCCAGGTCCTGTTGGATGATTTGAGAAGGTGTGAGACTTGCACCCAAGTATGTTTTAAAGCTAGTTGAGAAAGCTGCATAGGCTGCTTTCTGCTCTTCACTTGTAAAATGATATTGAGAACATCCATGGGTCTCTCACATTTGTGCATGTTTTGATTCTTTGGCTGTTGTTGTTTGCTAGAACTAGATGTGTGAGGATTATGTTTGCTTTGTGGTGTTACTTCATAGGAAGCATGAACACCAGTCTTTTTAGACTTTTGTTTGGTACTGGATGATTCAGGGGCTGAGAAGAAGGAGGTTTCACTTGTATCTAAAAATTCCTCATCTTCATCTTCTCCAGTGCATGTCAAAAATGCACTGTCTGTTTGTTGTAGTTCCTTGAACTTGTAGGATTCTACGTGTCTAATTGTGTTGTTATTCCTGGATCTTTCGTCTAGTTCTAATGCTTCAACTTTAGCAACTAGAGCATCTAGGGACAATGCTTCAAGATCCAATGTTGCTTTCATCAGAGAGACTGATTGAGTCCAGCTCTCTGGCGGTGTATGCAACATCTTTTTGTTGATCTCCACAGATTCATACTTGAGACCATAGACAATCATCTCATTTACCAACTGTACAAATCTGTGAAGCTGTTGTGGAATTGATTCTCCTTGAACGTGGTGAAAGGTTTCATACTGGGTCCTCAATTTTTCTTTCTTGATTTCCCTGATTTCCTCACTTCCAGCACACATGGTGTGAAGTACCTTCCATAGTTCATGTGCTGTTTGAAATTTTCAACCCGTGTTAAAATTTCAAATGGCAAAGTCATTGCCAATATGTTGTATGCTTTCATGTCTGTTTTGACCCTCTTGAGGTCATCATCAACTACGCTTTTCAAGCTTACTGGTTTTAATGTGTTGTAATCAGGCCCAAGAGTCAAAGGTATGAATGGTCCCTCCGCTATGGATGTCCATAGGTCCGGGTCTTGAAAAATTATCGAATTTCTTAACATAATTTTTCACTGTTTGAAATCAGCTTTATTCTTGAGTCTTGGTGGTTTGAGACCACTGTTTGATCCTGAAATTTCATCAGACATGTTTGTTAATTATTAAGGTTTTGTTTTAAGTCAAATTTGTGTCATAATTTTAGCTCAGTGCTAAAATTTGCTTTTATCCTAAAGTCACTAGGATTTGTTTGTTAGTGTGGTTGTTTTTTTACCGAATAGAGGAAATTAATTAATTTTATTTTCAAATTAATTAATGTCTAATGTTAAGTCACTTTCAAATCTCGGTGAAAAGAAAGGAATATTCTGTTAGGGAATGTCAACTTTTAATGATGTCAGTCAATGAAAGTCAAAACCCTAAAAACACAAAAAATGTTTTAACAGTTAACTTTTTGGATCAAAAAGTAACTTTTTCAGAAAATTCAAATAAGATTATGTTTCTTCTTTGATTTTGATGATTAACCAACAAAAATCACCGTAGATTTTTGAAGGATATGTATGAACAAAAACTAGGGTTTATCCTAGGGTTTGTTGACGGCAATGAAACTTGAACAAAACAACAATCGGTTTGTTGTTTATAGAAGATTAATCGCCTGTTTTGAGTGATGTTTAAAATGAACAGATTCAAAGTATTCAAATGAGTGTTCGTTTGATGAAAACTGGATAGAACAATAACCGGGTACCGTTTTATCCGAAAACCCTTAGAAACCGACGAGGTTTACAGAGTTTTGTGATGAACACGTTTGAAAATCATGTATGAAAGATGTTTAGAGCTGTAAACACACAAAATCTTCTGTAAAATGAATGAAAACAGATTATTCAATCAAGTTTTGAACATTTGAAGAATGTTTAAAGTAGAAGAAGGTTTTTGTGAAGATTTTCAGCTCGAATATGTATGTTTTGAAGCTAATGAACCACTGATATCATATTGTTGAATGAGAGGATCGAAAATCAGTGTATGATTTGAGCCAAGGCTCTAATACCACCTGATGAAATCAACCCAACAGAGTGATGTTTATGAACTTAGACAAACAATGAAGAACATAAACAGGTTGATTTTTCCCAAGGATCTTTTCAAATCTCCCAAACAAAAATATAACAACAGACTGTTATAGTTGTATTCAACAAACAATAATCATGGTGCGGAATCCCATGATTAATGCTATGATATCAGTGTGTGTGAGTGATTGCTAGTGATTGCTAGTGCTTGAATGATAATAACTGCTTGTTTGTGTTGATTGTTCAAAAAGCTTAGAAAAGATTAGGGTAGTATGCTATTTATTGCCTATACACAGAGCTATATACAATTACTGATCTACGCTTATGTAAACGAATATTACATAAATAATCCTAAGTCTATAAGCTATCCGTTGTGATTGATTAGCTGTCCGCTGTGGATGTTAAGTTGTCCCCTATGGAAGTCAGATAGCATGTCCGTTGTGCCTTGGATGTTGTCCGCTGTGAACACTTGTGTGTTTGCTTTATGTTGTCCGCTGTGGAATGTTCATCCGCTTTCGATGAACATCCGCTATGAACACTTGTGTCTGTTTTCTTTGTATGTTGTCCGCCATGGATGAACATTCGTTGTGGGCAGTTCATCAGCTGTGGACTTAGGCATCCGCTGTGAGTGTTGTTCCTCCGCTGTGGGCTCTTGGACTTGATCTTCATTCGCTGCATCTTCTTAGTCATCCGCTGTGGAAAACTTATCATCCGCTACCGACACTTAGCAAAAATTCCTTTTTATTTACAAACCTGAAAAAGAAATTTAAGCAATATTAGTGTATGTTATGAGTATTAATGATACTAATGTGTTAGTTAATGATTGTTTGAATGTTAGAAAACATTATTTTTTATTATGGCAAGCATTATCCTTTTTAAGCATTAATCTATTAATGCACTTGTTGAGTCCAACAACTTTGACACTTGGTGCCAAAGAATGAAAGGCTTCATCATGTCTCAAGACTCCAGGATGTGGGAATCAGTTGTCTTTGGACCTCATGTACCATCCACCCCTTCAGCTACTGCTAGTGGTGGTATGATACCAAAGGAAGTGGCTGATTATTCTGATGAAGACTGGAAGAAGATAGACATTGATCAGAAGGCCATGGCCGCCCTCCAAACTGCTCTTCCAAACTCTATCTACAGAGGCTTCAAGAAGTGCAAGACTGCCAAGCAATTGTGGGATGAACTGAAGCTGATGTATTAGCGCTCAAATGAAGCTAAAGAGAACAAGAAGGACCTCTTGAAGCAGCAGTTTCAAAACTTCACCTTCAAAACAGGTGAAACCATTACTCAGCAATTTTTCAGGTATGTTGAGATTATGGATACTTTAGTGGATGTTTGAGTAACTCTTGAGAACAGGGATATTATGAGGAAGTTCATGTCCTCTCTTCCCAAACAATGGACACACTATTTGTGGTCATTAAGAGGACTAAAAACCTCAAGACCCTTACTCTCACGGAGTTGTATGGTGTCCTCAGTGGCTACCAGATGGAGATGAACATGCAAAATTCATCTGGTAGCACCAGCATCCAACAGAGTTGAGCCCTTCATGTGGTTGAAAGGGATTGAAGAGAACCACAGCATCATCTCATCTGCTACCCTGACAACTCACATATGGGTCCTTTCATCACCTTCCTGGAGACACCAAGAGAGAGCTACATCCATGGAAGCCCATTCCAAGAGACAATCTCTACACAAGCCTTTGTGTCTTCTGATGAAAGCACATGCAACTTTCTCTTCACCCTTGAAGACCTGGATTGTATCTAACTAGATGATCTGGAGTATATGGAAATAGTCCAGCAGATGGCTCTTCTCACTCACAAGGCCAAGAAGTTCTACAAGCGGACAGGGAGGAAGTTTCCTAGTAATATATCCAGTGGAGAGTTTGGGCTGGACAAAAGCAAGGTGAAGTGTTACAACTATAACCAAATGAGACACTTTGCCAGAGAGTTCAAGGCACAAAAGACAAATAGTGGCCAAGCACAAACCAGGCCAAACTACACTGAAGGAGCTCACCAGAATGAGAAGCCCAAGCAGCAAGCTGCAGTTGCTGTTTAAGAAGGAGGCTTTGAGTGGAGCTTTTAGGTGGAGGATACATCTCCAAACCAAGCACTGATGGCAGATCATGACAAAGCCAAGGTATTGGAACATCTCTGTACACCTGAATGTATTGCTAAAGTCAATAAATATAGGTCCTATAACTTAGAGCTAAGATCTGATCTTGAGTCCTTAAACATCTTAAAAGTTGATCTCAAAAGAGCTGAAAATGATTACAAACTTGAAATAGAATATTAGAGAAAACCATTTTAACTCTAAAGCATGAACACACCAACTATAGGACTCAGATAAAAGATCTCATCACTAAGTTAACTGAATGCCAGGTTGAGCTTGTGATCAGAAAAGCCAGGGCAGAAAAACTTGTTCTTGAAGAAGAGACCTTCAAGAACATGATATCCCCATCCCTTCATGCACAAGTTTGTTATCAGAATAAGCAGGGACTGGGATCTACTGAGATAGCTCCTCCACACACTCTATAATCTATAAGATCTCCATGGTATGGAACTTGTGAAGATGAGCTTCCCCTCATAGACCCCATTGTTGAAGAGGATAAGAAGAAGATAGTGAAGGACATGTCTGAGAAGAGTGAAGAAGACCATCCTAAGAAGGTCACTATTCTCATAAGGAGAGAGAAGAAGCTAGGATGACCAAGTCTCAAAGGAAGAACTTGATCAGGAGAGCCAAGATAAAGTCAAAGAAGGCTCAAGAAATCAAGGCCAATTTTAAGTTTAAGCAGAATCAAGTGTTTATCTTTGCAAGATTTGAAGTGGTGAAGGCTGAAGACTCAACTATGAACTCTAGTACCAAGAGTTCTAGTTCAGGTCTAAAATATTTCAGTAAAGAGAAGAAGGCTGATCAGTTGTGTACCACTGCTACACAACCTGAACCATCCAGATCCAAGAGCAAGCCTCTCCCTAAGAGGCTTGTTGCATCATCTGTGAAGATGAAGATGGAGGTGGAAAGTGATCAAGTTCAGTCTTTCTCTTAGAAGAAGACTCTCAGAAGGAAGCAAATTGACTGCATCATGTGTGGTAGTACTTCTCATCTAGCTAAGCATTGCATCTACAATCCTAAAAGTACTATTCACATGATCAAAGAGAAAACTTCTGGGAAGAAGAAGGAAAAGCTAGTTTCGGAAGGAAAATCTTTTTCCTTTGGAAGCTCCAAGGTGAAAAAGAAGACAAGTGAAAACTTGCCTTTGGAAGAAAATTTGGTCTCGAAAGAAAGGAATGCTTCCGAAGTACTGAAGCCTGCTGTAGTGAAAGCAAGATCTTCTGAAGGTCCAGTCTCTAAAACTTTAGAAAATGTTAAAACTTCCCAGGTGTTGAAGGTCAAGTCCAATCTTTCAAAGATGGTATGGAAGATGAAGAAAGACCTGGTGACTGAAAGTTCTTCATCAACAACAGCTAATGATCCTCAAAGCTTGAACATAGGATAAGTTACTGTTACATTGTCTTCAGATCACTTTGAAAAGCCCATGACCAATGAGGCTTGGGTTTCCAAATGCAACTAACCACTTCTTTTTATGAAGGAACAGCTAAAGACCAAGGGAAATGTATGGATCATTGATAGTGGCTGTTCCAGGCACATGACTGGTAATGGTTCTCTGCTTTAAAATTTTGAGAAAATTGATGGTGGACCAGTTGCTTTTGGAGGAGATACTGGAGGTTACATTACAGGAAGGGGCATGGTCACAAATGGTAAGCTTACCATTGAAAAGGTAAATTTTGTCAAGGAGCTTACGTACAATCTACTGAGTGTATCCTAATTTTGTGATCAGAGACACAACATGCTCTTTACTGAGCATGAGTGCATTGTTCTCAAGCCCGAGGTGGTTATTCCAGCATATCCAGCTCAGAGCCCCCAGGAAAGGGAACATGTACAAGATGGACTTGCAGGAAACACCTCCTTCAAGAGAAGTTTCTTGCTTTCTATCTAAAGAAATAGTGATGAGTCTTTCCTTTCGCATAAAAGAATGTGCTATGTAAACTTTATAAACATGAATAAAATAATTAAGAATGATTTGGTAACTAGAATGCCAAAGAAAGAGTTTACAAGTGATGACCACTGTGTTGCATGCCTGAAAGGGAAGCAACACAAAGTGTCTCACAAGCCAAAGGAAAGGAACTCTATCACTACTCCCTTACACTTATTACATATGGATCTCTTTGGCCCCACCAGTGTAATGAGTTTAGGAAGGATCTCATATTCTTTGGTGATCACAGATGATTTCACAAGATTCACTTGGGTCTATTTCCCTAGAACTAAGGATGAGACTCTTGAGATCTTGAAGAACCTCATTCTAAAAATTGAGAATCAATCTGATCACAGGGTCAAGAGCATAAGATGTGATCAAGGAACAGAATTTAAGAACCAAATCCTTGATTCATTTTGTGATGAGAAGGGTATTACAAGACAATACAGTGCTCCCAGTACTCCACAGCAAAATGGTGTTGCTGAGAGGAGAAACAGGACACTTATTGAGGCTGTAAGAACCATGCTATCTGACTCTAAGCTACCCATCACCTTCTGGGCAGAGGCAGTCAACACAGCCTGCTACGTGCAGAATCAAGTTTTAGTAGTTAAGACTCATGGTAAGACTCCTTATGAGCTGTGGGACAAAAGGAGACCATTCATTGGTTTCCTCAGGTCATTTGGATGTCCTTGCACCATCTTGAATACCAAAGATCAGGAAGCCAAGTTGCTGAGAAATCAGATGATGGACATTTGTAGCACCCGAAAATTTCAGAAAAAGAGAAGAGAAGAAAAGTAAAGGAGCAAACGGGGTGTTATTTTGAAAGCAAGGGGTTAAAAGTGTACAAGGGCCAAACTAACCCACTATGGGGTTTAAAAAGAAGTATGGTTGCCCATAACCTGTCTTCCTCTCCTGCACACTTTCGGTTAGTGAGAGAAAAGAGCTCTCATCAGGTTTAGTAAGAGAAAGTGGAAGAAATCTTCAAAAGGTAAGATTTTAATGTGTTTTCTTCCCGGTTTCTGTTGGGTTTGAGCTTCTGGACTGAGTTCCATGTGTTTAGCACTTGTTTTAGTGTGTTTTAGGTGCTAGAACTCCAAGCTTATTCTCAGATTATGAAGTTTGCTCAAAGCCGTTAAGGTGAGTTCTAGATCCCCCACTATTACTGTTTTTCTACTTGTTTAGGGCTGTTATGCATACTAAAAAGGTTATTTCTTTTCCAAACTATGATTTTCAATGAAAAAGTACAACTGTTTATGAAGTTGAATGTCTTACAAGATTGTTGTGATGTTGAATGGATGTTTATTATGTTTTAAGTGTATAACTAGTAGATCTGTGCTAAGGGTACATTTAGAAATGATATATGAGGCTAGAAATTGCATAAGTTGCATTGTAGGTTGGTTTTGAACATCCGTATTTATTGAGTGTTCAGCCGCATTGGTTGAATGTGCCCTCTCATGCCTTTTGTTCATCCGTAGGTGATTTGTTCATTCGTATTTGTATGTGTTCATTCCGCATTTGCATTTTGTTCATCTGCATTTATGGGACTTCATCCGCATTTGCTGAACATTTAACCGCATTGGTTTTATGTTCAATAGCCAAGTCTTTTGTTCATCCGCAGATGTTTGTTTATCCACATATGTTTTTGTTCATCCGCAGTTGTTTGTTCATCCGCAGATGTTTTGTTCCTCCGCAGATGTTTTGTTCCTCCACAGATGTTTTGTTCATCCGCAGATGTTTTGTTCATCCGCAGATGTTTTGTTCATCCGCAGATGTTTTGTTCCTCCGCATATGTTTTTGTTCATCCGCAGATGTTTTAGTTCATCCGCATTTGCACTTGTTCATCTACATTTGGTTCACCCGCATACCTTTAGGCACTTAGAATATTTTCTAAAGACTTTCATCCACATTTGCTCATCTACATTTGTTGAACATTCATTCGTATTAGTTTATGTTCATCCGTATTTCTTTGGGGACTTGGGATTTTTCTGAAATCTTGGGAGGTAGAATGTAGTGTTAAGTTCTGGAATGTTTTGGTGGTTTATGTCTGTTGATGTTATGTATGATTGTGGGCTGTGGTTGATGTTCTATATTACGTATTACTATGTGACTTTACGTGGTGTGTTAATAATAAAAGAGAAAGATGAAGTTAATGAAAGTGGAACGTAATGAATGAAGAAAGAAAGTCTTGCAAGCAAAATGATGGAGGTTCACAACTTAACGAATTAGTTGTTTGCTCAATTGTGTGTGGTTTAGCTAACCCTTGATAATGTACACAGAGGTCTAATCCTTGAGATTGGCCAAAATATGATGGGATCCTTGTTGCTTACCCCGATACTGTGTCGGCTTTTGCATGACGTGGGGGTTTATTTAGAAACCCCGACACACTATCCACTTTTGCATGATATGGGGGTATAGTATATGGCAGGATCCAGATAAAAGTGAAAGATGTTAATGAATGAAAGTATGAAAATGAATGATGATCAATGATGACAAATGATGATGGAAGATAATAAATAATTATTATCAAGATGTATGTATGATGTATGATCACGTATGAAGTAAAGGAAATGTTCTAATGTAAAGTAAAGTATTTTATTATAAAACTAGAATTCACTCAGCGTCGCTGGCTTTTGTATGCATAATAGTTGGCAGGTAATTGTTGATGCTGAGGAGGTGCAGGCATGGATGTATAAGCTACTAGGGATGATTCGAGCCTGGCATCCATATTTTTAGAATGTTATTGTACTAATACAACTTTTGAGATATAAATGAATGATATGATGTATTGACATGTTTTTAATTATCAATGAAAAGTTTAAATTCTGCTGCAAGATTAATGTGTTTTAAATGTTTTATGCGATGATTGACCAACTATAAGCGTCCCAGAAACGGGGCCTTACAAGTTGGTATCAGAGCCAAAGTTTAAGAGAATTGGGTAAAATAATTTTCAATACCTAAACTTAAACTGAGAATAGGACGAAGGTGAAAGGGATGCCAGTCCTATTAGCTACATGCATGTAGGTAAATGTTTTATGTAACGTTTTATATACGTTAAAAAAAAGGAATTATATGTGTGTGCTATATGGATTATGTGTTCTTTGTAGATTTGGATACTGATGTAGTCAGGATAGGAAATGCTTAGAGAATGAAGTGTAAAGTAAGTGGCTAATCACAACTGGGCACTGTAATTAGGGACTTACCATACTTGACATAATCTGAGCTATTACCTTGAATGACCGTGTTGGTGTTTGAATCTTGTAGTGCTTATAGATGGCTGGTGGTAGATCTTTAGAGGCTTCTCGAGGTGGAGGTCGTGGTGGACGTGGTGTTGGACCGCGTGCCACAAGGAATAGGGCTAAGACTACCAAAATGGCTCCTGAAGAGCGCGAGCTTCATCACCATGATGGTGAGGATGAGAGTGCTAATCTGAAGGCCTCAATGAAGGAGGCAGTAGCGGAGGAAGTTCATCAGGTCATGCACTTTGATGACCGAGGTTATTAGGGTTGTGAGGGAAGATGAGAAGAAGGAGAAACAAGAGAAGGAGAATGCCACTAGGCGAGAGGGCGGAGAAGGAGGTTCAAGAGAAAGGGAGCAACCAGAGACTAAGATGGTTGTTTCTAGTGACGATGAGAAGGAGGAAGCAGTTCACGAAACTGCAAAGGGGTGCGACTATGGGGCATTCTAGAGATGCAAGTCCCCGACATTTAATGGGAATGGGAGTGTTGCTGCTGCTCACCAGTGGGTAAGAGAGATGGAGGCTGTGTTGAATATCAGCGAGTGTAGGAAGGATCAGAAGGTGAAGTTGGCTACCCACTCATTTGTGGATTCGGCCTTATCCTAGTGGGACAACATCCTCCAGGTTGAGGGTAGCAGGGCGATCGGGAGGATGAGATGGGGTAAACTGAAGAAGTTGGTGATCGATGAGTTTTGTCCTCACAAGAAACTCGACAAGATCAAGAGAGAGTTCCTGCAGTTGGAGGCTAGGGACTATGATGCACCAGCAGTACACAACTAAGTTTAATGAGATGGCGAGGTTGGTGCCAGAGCATGTGACGCCTATGTCATGAAAGATAAAGAGATACATCCAAGGTTTGCTGGTAGATATCTGTAGACATAAGATCACCGCTCGGCTAGGTACGTTCAAGTCAGTGGTCGATCTGATGGGGAGACTATATGACGAGCGAGAGGCGGTGGCGGTGGTGGATGTGAAGAAGAAGTGTGGCAATGATAGGAATGGGAATGAGAAGTGGTATAACGATGGTGGTTTTGGGGCTGGAGGTAACAAGATGAGAGTGGATGATCGGAAGGCGATAACAGGGAGGGAGAAGGCATGCAAGAAGTGTGGGAGAGACCACGTGGGGGAGTGCAAGTGGGATCGAACATTTGCTTTCAGTGTAAGAGGGAGGGTCACATGGCAAGGGATTGATGCATGGTGAAATGTTACAAATATGGCGAGGCTGGGCACATGAGCAGAGACTGCAAGAAGTTGAGGGCTGAGTGCTCCGGGCTAAAGAAGGGGACTGAGAAGGAGGGCAGAGGGCGAAGGCCAGGGCATTCGCTATGACTTAGGAAGAGGCTAGGGTGGACTCCAAAGCGGTGCCAGGTACATTCCTAGTAAACTAGACTTGTGCCTCTATACTTTTTATTCTGGTGCTATTAGGAGTTTTATTTTTGCTGTGTTCTGTGATAAGTTGCCCGCTAGGAGTAGGAAGATTGATGAGCCCTTCGATGTAGAAACTGCCATTGGTAAATCAATCAGGATTTCTGATACGGTAGAAGACTGTGACATAGAGTTAAAAGGCCATAGGTTCTCTGCTAGGTTGTTCGTGATGCCCTTAGGCAGATTTGATGTAGTCCTAGGGATTGATTGGCTAGTAGCCCATGAGGCAAACATCATGTGTCGTAAGAAGATGATTCGATTGACCGCGCCCGATGGGAGTTCGGTGACGATTTATGGCGATAGAGTTAGTATGATCTCGAAAGTAATTTGAATGATTGTGGCAGAGAAGTGTACGAGATGTGGAATTGGTGCCTATCTAGCCTACGTGAAGGATGTGGATGCGTCAGTACCATGATTGACAGACGTACCGGTCGTGTGTGACTTCCCAGACATGTTCCCAGAGGATCTACTAGGTGTGCCATCGGATCGCAAGATCGAGTTCCAGATCGATTTGATACCTGTTGCTAAGGCATCGTATCGTTTAGCTTCCTCCGAGATGAAGGAATTGATGACTCAACTACAAGAGTAGCTAGATAAGGGGTTCAGCTGATCGAGCATCTCTCCATGGGGTGCTCCGGTCTTATTTATGGAGAAGAAGGACGATAGCATGAGGATGTGCATCGACTACCGTGAGTTGAACAAGTTGACTGTGAACAATCGGTACCCGTTACCGAGGACTGATGACTTATTTGACCAGCTCCAAGGTGTCAGTTGGTTCTCAAGAATATATCTCCGATCTGGTTACCACCAATTGAAGGTAAAGAGTAGGATATTCCTAAAATAGCTTTTCGTATGCGTTACGGACACTACGAGTTTCTCGTGATGTCTTTTGGTTTAACCAACCGGTTAGCTGCTTTTATGGATTTGATGAATCGGGTGTGCTGGCCTATGCGGGATAATTCCTTGATTTATGTTTATCGATGATATCCTGATTTATTCGAAGAGCGAAGAAGAACATGCGAGTCACGCCAGCGAGGTGTTGGAGACGCTTAGAAGAGAGAAGTTGTATACCAAGTTCTCCAAGTGTGCATTCTAGTTACACGAGATTTAGTTTTGGGTCATGTGGTTAATCCTGAAGGGATTATGGTAGACCTAATGAAGGGTGAGGCGGTGATGCAATGGAACTCTCCAAAGATGCCATCCGAGATTTGTAGTTTCTTGGATTAGGCGGGTTACTACAGGAGATTTATCCAAAGCTTCTCTAAAGTGGCGGTTGTGGTCTCTGCATTGAAGATTTGGAGGCCACTTGGGAGTCAAAGGAGGAAATGAGATGGCACTACCCAAATCTCTAAGAAGTGATAGGTTTCGGGGACGAAACCTATATACGGGGGGTGGACTTGTAACACCTGGAAGTTTCAGAAAAAGAGAAGAGAAGAAAAGTAAAGGAGCAAACAGGGTGTTATTTCGAAAGCAATGGGTTAAAAGTGTACAAGGGCCAAACTAACCCACTATGGGGTTTAAAAAGAAGTATGGCTGCCCATAACCTGTCTTTCCCTCCTGCACACTTTTGGTTAGTGAGAGAAAAGAGCTCTCATCAGGTTTTAGTGAGAGAAAGTGGAAAAAATCTTCAAAAGTAAGATTTTAATGGGTTTTCTTCCTGGTTTCTGTTAGGTTTGAGCTTCTGGACCGAGTTCCATGTGTTTAGCGCTCGTTTTCGAGTGTTTTAGGTGCTAGAACTCCAGGCTTATTCTCGGGCGGTTGTGAAGTTTGCTCGAAAGCTGTTAAGGTGGGTTCTAGATCCCCCTCTCTTACTGGTTTTCTACTTGTTTGGGGCTGTTATGCATACTAAAAAGGATGTTTCTTTACCAAACTATGATTTTCCATGAAAAAGTACAACTGTTTATGAAGTTGAATGTCTTACAAGATTGCTGTGATGTTAAATGGATGTTTATTATGTTTAAGTGTATAACTAGTAGATCCATGCTAAGGATACATTTAAAAATGATATATGAGGCTAGAAATTGCATAAGTTGCATTGCAGGTTAGTTTTGAACATCTGCATTTATTAAGTGTTCAACCGCATTGGTTGAATGTACCCTCGCATGCCTTTTGTTCATCCACAGATGATTTGTTCATCCATATTTGTATGTGTTCATCTGCATTTGCATTTTGTTCATTCGCATTTGTTGGACTTCATTCGCATTTGCTGAACATTTAACCGCATTGGTTTTTTGTTCAATATTACAGTCCTTTGTTCATCCGCATATGTTTATTCATCTGCAGATGTTTTTGTTCATCCACGGATGTTTGTTCATCCGCAGATGTTTTGTTCCTCCGTAGATGTTTTGTTCCTCCGCAGATGTTTTGTTCATCCACATGATGTTTTGTTCATGCATAGATGTTTTGTTCATCCGCAGATGTTTTGTTCCTCCGCAGATGTTTTGTTCCTCCGCAGATGTTTTTGTTCATCCGCAGATGTTTTTGTTCATCCGCATTTGGACTTGTTAATCCGCATTTGGGTCACCCGCATACCTTTAGACACTTAGAATATTTTCTGAAGACTTTCATCCACATTTTCTGAACATTCATCCGCATTGGTTTATGTTCATCCTCGTTTCTTTGGGGACTTGGGATTTTTCTGAAATCTTGGGAGGTAGAATGTAGTGTTAAGTTCTGGAATGTTTTGGTGGTTTATGCCTATTGATGTTATGTATGATTGTGGGTTATGGTTGATGTTCTATATTACATATTATTATGTGACTTTACGTGGTGTGTTAATACTCTTGTACGTAAAGTATTATCTTAATAAAAGAGAAAGACGAAGTTAATGAAAGTAGAACGTAATGAATGAAGAAGGAAAGTCTTGCAAGCAAAATGATGGAGGTTCACAACTCAACGAGGTAGTTGTTTGCTCAACTGTGTGTGGTTTAGCTAACCCTTGATAATGAGCACAGGGGTCTAATCCTTGAGATTGACCAAAATGTGATGGGATCCTTGTCGCTTACCCCGGTACTGTGTTGGCTTTTGCATGACGTGAGGGTTTATTTATAAACCCCGGCGCAGTACCCGCTTTTGCATGACGTGGGGGTATAGCATATGGCAGGATCCAGATAAAAGTGAAAGATGTTAATGAATGAAAGTATGAAAACGAATGATGATGAATGATGACGAATGATGATGGAAGATAATAAATAATTATTATCAAGATGTATGTATGATGTATGATCACGTATGAAGTAAAGGAAATGTTCTAATGTAAAGTAAAGTATTTTATTATAAAACTAGAATTCACTCAGCGTCGCTGACTTTTGTATGCATAATAGTTGGCAGGTAATTGTTGATGCTGAGGAGGTATAGGCATGCATGCATAAGCTACTAGGGATGATTCAAGTCTAACATCCATATTTTGAGAATTTTATTGTACTAATATAACTTTCGAGATATGAATGAATGATATAATGTATTGACATGTTTTTAATTATCAATGAAAAGTTAAAATTCCTGATCGATTCAAAAGGATCGAATCTGTGATGATATCGTAATGCAATGATCAATTCAAACACAAGTACTCAAACACATGCAATTACATCATAAAATTCATAGATTTCATTGATAACAAATGCACAGGATACAATGTGTAAGGGTTACAGTTCGTTAACTGACTCACTGACTGACTCTCTTTTTTTTTAATCAATCTCTAAATCAATTTCAACAAAATACATAAAATATCCTATTTATACTATCAAGAAACAAAGGAACATATATTTACAAAATAAGTCTTTATACTATGACAAAAAACACATAAAGACACAATGTTAATCTTCTAGAAGCTTCAACAATACTCCCCCTAAGATTTACATTGTCTTCAGTCCACATTGAACTCTTTTGTCTCATCTTTGATCTTGAACACGGGCTTCTATTTGTAGAGTTCCAACTCTCACAAAGCCTTCTTGAATGCAGACTTGAACTTCTTTCAAAGATTCTATGATCTGCTCAGCATTCAAGATCTCAGAAAGGACTGTAGCAGTTTTGTTGATCTTCTACCTTCATCTGGCACATGAATAGGTGAATCAGCAACAACTTTGATAACTTCGATTGAAGACTCCTCGGCAATCAAATTCTCTTATGATACCTATATATCACAAAGATTAACTGATAACAATTGAATGTTGAATGAATGAGTGTATCGGGTGTTCGGGTGAGTGAATCAGGGTGTTTGAGTTTGTGCATGAGTAAATGAAAAATACACAAGTGTTGTATATATACAAGTGTAAATTTTTAGGCGCATGAGCGCTGTGAAGGCGCATGAGACTAAATTTCACACCAAGTTTTCAGACGCATGCGCACTGTGAATGCGCATGAGGTTTAGACCGTGAGCACTGTTCAGTCGCATAAGCACTGTTTAGGCGCTTGGACACTGTTCAGGCACATGAAACTAACACTTGGAAGTTTGGTACTGTTTAGGCGCATGAGCATAGTTGCTACGCCCAACACTTAACAAACTTTTCAGACACATGACAACTGTTTAGGGGCATGAACATAGAATGAAACGCCCAACACTTGCACAATTTTCTAAAATTCATCATACTCCTGATTTAGACTTATGAGTACTATTCAGGCATATGAGAACCCTTCCATGAGTGTTGACACTTGAAATTTTCAGACCATCTATCTGAATACTGTTTAAGCACATTAGTACTGTTCACACATAATTTTTTTCAACAAGTAGTCAATTTTTTTACTATCACTCAAAAATTACATTAATGACCCTCAAATTTTAACATTTTTTTTTACATTCAAACTTTTAGTTTTTTATTTTTTTACCATTTTATTTTTATTTTATTTTCAAAAACAATTTCTAGTTATTTTAGTCTCTATATAACTTTTACAAAACAAATAGTCTCATTTTGTTTGCAAGAAGCTTTTCCACTGAATTTGAATTTTTTTTAGGTTTATTTTTACATCATATCAAACACACACATGCTTGAAATTGCAGCTTCATCCTTTCATCCAAAACACTTTATTTTTGATTTTCCACTTTTTGAAATTCAATTATTTTCTCTTTTTTATTTTTACTCCCCCTAAACTTTTAAGTTTTACAAACTTAGAAGTTTCTTTTATTTTGCAAGTAGAGCAAACCAATCATTATCAACATGACTGCACACAGAAAATCATGCAAATTTCAAAAATAAAGCAGAATAAAAAATCTACTATATACATTTGAATCACATGCCTGCAGTGAGATCATATCGGTTAAGATCAGCACATTAAAATAAAATAAAATGATGGATAGTCGTAGACAGTGATTAAATCCTGATCAAGTGTGTTCCAGGTCAGCATTTCTATAGCAAAGGAGACACGAGATCTAAGGAGAGAAAATGAGTGCTTCTGCCAAGATACTCAGCATATTACTTTTTCAATTCTTGGATTGATTAAGGTATATTAGATATGACATTATGTAAGTCACACTTAGACTTAGAGAGTTCAACTCTCATCAAGATATGCAAGAATTCACTTTTCTCAACTTGTTAACCTGACATATACTTATAACCAGATCTCATGTTTAGATTGTGCACATTGGCATCTTTTGCATCAAATGAGAATATCCAGGTCTGTAATGACTTACAACAAAGGATATCTCGTCACTTCAGGTCTATGATGACTCATAACAGAGAAGGGAATAGATGCTTTAAATAATTAGAGCTTAATGGTTAATCATATCACCACCAGGTGTGAGTTTATGACTTTACAAGCAATCAATTTAAGAAGTCAACACTACTCGTTGGTACTAAAATGGACAAACATGAATGCATTATTGATTTAGTTTGATCATAAGAATTTACTTTTTCAGTGTAATTGCATGAGCTTACCTGCACATCATATCTGATCACGTCAGACTTTAGTAGCGAGTGAAGTATGCAACTGATCAAAACTATTGTATCTATCATTTCTCACAAATTGCAAAGATAGATTCAGTCCTAAACAATTAAATAACAAGAAAACTCTATTTTCGTGTTTTTGATTTATATTTTTCTATTTTGATTTTGCAATTTCCTTTTTTTTGTATTTCCTTTTTCATTTTCTATTGAACATGCACACACAATATATACAATCAGGCAGTTAACTTTGACAGTTTCTCTATATTAAGACTAAGCTAAGGGAGGGTTCTTATCATTTTTAGTGAATCAGACAACAGAATTAAACTCAAAACTAGTTTTTTTTAAACATGATTAATATGTCCAATTGACTCGACCAAATATTCAAATCGACCTGGTAAAAAGGATTTTGTAAATAGGTCAGCCAACTGTTTTTCAGTTGTGATTTGAATCAAAATGATTAAACCTTTTTCAGAGTTATCTCTGAGAAAATGATATCGAATTTTGATATGTTTTGTTTTTGAGTGCTGGACAGGATTAGTTGTAATAAACATAGTAGCAGTGTTATCAATGTAAATAGGAGTTTTAAGAAAATTGAACCCGTAATCCAGCAGTTGGTTTTGTAACCAAGGTATTTGAGAACATCCTGCTGAAGCAGCTATGTACTTAGCTTCTGCGGTTGAAAAGAGACATTTGTTTGTTTCTTACATTGCCACGAGACTAATCTAGGACCTAAAAACTGACAACCACCCATCTTAGATTTACGATCTTGGCAACATCCCCCATAATCACCATCTGTATATCCATGTAACTCGAAGTTTCCTTCATAAGGATACCATAACCCTAAAGCCGGTTTTCCTTTGAGATACCTGAATATTCATTTAACAGTGATTAGATGAGATTCCTTCGGGTCAATTGGTACCTGGCACAGACACAAACAACATACATTATATCAGGTCTAGATGCAGTAAAATACATCAAAGATCCGATCATAGATCTGTATAGAGTTTGGTCAACTAATTTTCCTTTCAGATCAGGTTCAATCTTGGTATTTATGTCAGTTGGAGTTCTGATGGATTGACAATCTTGTAGTTTAAATTTCTTCAAGAGTTTGTCAACAAATTTCTCTTGATTGATAAAAATTCCATCTGCAGACTGCTTCACTTGAAGACCAAAGAAAAAGTTAATTTCTCCCATAGAACTCATTTGGAAACGAGACTTCATAATATCTTCAAATTCATTGCATAATTCTAGACTTGTAGAACCAAATATGATATCATCAGCATACACTTGAACACATAAGAGATCATCTGAATCCTTCTTTATAAACAAAGTTGGATCAATTTTCCCTAGCGTGTATCCATGCTGGATCAAATGTTGTGATAACGTTTCATACCAGATTCTAGGAGCTTGATGTAGACCATACAATGCTTTACTAAGCTTGTACACACAATGAGGATATTCTGAATCTTCAAAACCTGGAGGTTGCTTGACATACACATCATCAGTGATTGGTCCATACAAGAAAGCACCTTTAACGTCCATCTGATACACCTTGAATTTCATGTATGATGCATAAGCTAGGAAGAAACGAATTGATTCAAGTCTTGCAACTGGAGCAAATACTTCATCATAATCTATTCCTTCTTCTTGGGTGTAACCTTGTGCAACGAGTCTTGCTTTGTTGCGAACAACAATTCCCCGATCGTCTGACTTGTTTTGGAACAACCATTTTGTGCCTATGGCATTTTCTCCTTCAGGTAAATCCATAAGCTTCCACACTTCTTGTTTGCGAAATTGCAATAACTCTTCTTGGATTGTCTCAATCCAATTATTGTCCTTTAACGCTTCAGTGATGTTTTTAGGAACAATTTGAGATAGAAAACACGAGTATAAGCAGAGGTTTGCTTATTCTGAATGACTTCTCGTTGTTCTCTCATTCAATGGACCGATAATCTGAGATGTAGGATGGTTCTTATGAATACGAGACTTTGTAATCCCATTCCCTTGAACATGAACATCCAGATTAGATTGGTTCAAGTCAGAAAGCTGATGCAATAAGTTCGAAGTATGTGGATTGAAATTAGGAACTTGAATCGGAGAGTTGATAAAGTAATCAAGATTATCAGTAACAACTACATCATCAGAAATGGATGAAGTTCCAGACTCAGGTTGTAAAATTTCAGTACCATCATTAGGAATAGGTTGTGAAACATTAGTATTTTCAGACATGGAATGTTCTTGTGCTTGTTGATAGCTAGATTGATCACGAGATTCAGAACTGAATATAGGATCTTTAACAAAAGAGAAGAATGGATAATCTAGGCTAGAATCATCCATATCATCAGAGTCAAAATCATCCCTGGAAGATCCGAGATCTCTTTCTTATTTCTTCTTCTCACCTGTAGATTAAAACAAGTTAGAATTGAAAGAGTTTGACAAAGAATCTAAATCAAATAACCAAGCTGGACCATTTGCAACTGATGGAAAAGAGTTTTCAAGAAATTTAATGTTGAAACTTTCAAGGATAACATTTGTCCTAGAGTTATTAACTCTAAAACCTTTGAAACCGATGAATATCCAACAAAAAATCCTTCATCAGATTTTGCATCAAATTTTCCTAGCTGGTCACTTGAGTTTAAAATCTAAACTGGACAACCAAAAGATTTAAGAAAATCTATATTAGGTTTCCTGTCAAACATCAACTCATAAGGAGTTTTCTGCTAACATGGAACATGTAGCCTCAATCAAAGTTCTGCTTTTCCTTTCAGCAACTCCATTTTGTTGTAGAGTTCTAGGAAAACTGAACTGACGAGCAATTCCTTTTTCTGCACAAAATCTGTCAACATTAGCATTTTTAATTTGGTTCCATTATCAATTCTGATAATTTTCACCTTTTGATCTAATTGATTTTCTACTTTAATGATGAATTCTTTTAACAATTCAGTTGTTTCAGATTTAGCATGCAAAAAGAAAACCCATGAAAATCTTGTAAAGTCATCAATGATAACTAAACAGTAAGATTTCTTTCCACTACTCTGCACATTTGTTGGTCCGAATAGGTCCATGTGCAACATCTGGAGAGGCTTGGAATTTGAGTTTATCAGCTTGGGCTTATAAGACGCTCTGTGGTGCTTTCCTTTTAAACATGCTGAGCAGTGATCTGTTGTAGCAAACTTCTTTGTTGGAAGACCTACTACATGATTTCCTACTACAAGCTTGTTCATGTTCTTAAAATTGGAATGCCCGAGACGTCTATGCCATAACTGGCTTTCGACATTTGATGCTTGTGCAATTAGGCATGTTGTTTCTGTAGATGGATCTACTTGAGACATATCTAACTTGTATACATCTCGATCATGAACAGCTTTAACAACTACCCATTCTTTGCTTATCTGAAAGCCTGGCTTCAAAATATAACAAAAATAATCATCAAATAGAACAGAGTAAGATTTGTCACAAATTTAGGAAACACTTAAGAGATTAAAGTTCAACTGTGAACAGTAGTTGACTTTATCAAAGCTAATAATCCCATTGGACACTGTTCCTTCTCCTGTTATTTTTCCACCTGCATCACCTCCGAATGCAACATGAGTACCATCTTTTAACTTAAAACCTTGAAGCAAGGCATGGTTGCCTGTCATATGACGGCTACACCCACTATCAACATACCACGTGTTAAGAGGTCTTCTAGGGCGTACCTGCATTTCAAAGAAACTTTAGTTATCAACCCAAGCCGATATGGTCTTGGGCTTGCCAAATTTATCAACAATGATAAATTGTTTCAATTGAAGCTTATTCAAATCAGGCTTCTTTTGCTATGTAAATTTACCAATTCCATTTTTAACAAAATTTTGATTATCTTTGATTTACTTGATCCGCAAAGCATGATAGCGTTTTTCAAGATCATCATCAAGGTTATTAAAACTATCAAAAGAAACATTTTTAGAAATGTTTTGATTACCAAACTTCCTACCGTTCATTCTCACAGATCATGGAATGAATTTTCTTTGATTATACTGCTTTGATTTTACAGCATAAGAATTATCATAATCAGAATCATTTCTTTGAAAAGATCTCAAGCCTAAGGAAGGTTGTTTTGTCAATCTTTGAAAACTAACACTTTGATTTCTTTGAAATTATGGATTGACATATCCATTTCTTAACTGTAGATTAACATTTCCATTCCTCGGTGAGTTCTTTCTGAAGTAGCAATTCTTAGTGTTGTGATTTCTATCATCACAAATGCTACAGTACTTGTTGAAATAACCATCAGCTGTTGAATGGTTTTTAATATCACAAATGTGACAGTACCTGTTAAAGAAACATTCATCAGTCTTATGATTGTACATATCACATATTTCATAGTACCTTTGTTGAAATTTAAATAGCTGTTGATTAACTTTTGATGTGGAGCCCACATTTGATCCTTGTTTTGATTTAGGAGTTATAAAGTTAATCTGTTGTTTTTTATTTGAGAATTTGTTCTTTTGATATTTGGGTTTTGACTTTTGTTCATTAACACCATTCCTGGATTCTTTAGATACAAATCTTTTTGTTAACAGCGGAAGACTTTGGACCTGAACCTGTTTTTAGATCAGAGTTAGATTTGTTCTTTGAATTTGATTTGATTTCTAGAATTGTGTTCATATCAAAAGTACCTGCAGACACAAATTTCACTGGTTTAAATGATTAACTTGATTTGTTCTTTGATTTTGATTGTTTTGATTTTTGTTCTGAGAGGAGTTAGATTTAGCATTTTTCCTTTTCCTTCTTTGATTTCTTGATCTTGATGATTTTTGTTTGCTTTGGGATTGAACATCTTTAGTAGAAGACTCTTTTGCATTTTCTTTATCTTTTTGTTCTTTCTGCCATTTGATAAAGCCATTTTATAAAGTCTGGATTGTTTAATCCGTAAGAAAATGAATCTTCAGATGTTACTTCATCTAGTTTTGTTTTCTTTTTATTCTTTAAGTTTTGTTTATCATTCTTAACAATGATTTCTTCAACAACATGCTCTTTCAGATCAAACATTTTCTTATTCTTTGATCGTGGTTCGTAAGATTTAACTTTCACTAGATGACCATTTTTAATCTTTTTAGAATCTTGTTCCTCAAATATTTCAACATTTGTTTTCTCTTCATCACTTTTAGAATTCTTTTTCTTGTTTTGAAAGGCTTTTAGCTTAGCTTTGTTTTCTGGTGAGTGATCGTGTGTGTTAAAGTTTTCTGGCAGAGTGTTTGTGATAGATTCAGGCATTGGTTCATGTGTAAAACCTAGACCTGTTTTGTTTTTGTCTTTCCTCTCACTTACCAGCTATTCTACAATAGTTTTAGAACTTTTAACTTTAGCTAGATCCACCTGAGTTGTAGCATGAGCTATTTTTTCCTCTTCTAAATTTTTAGTCATCTCCTCAAGTTGTTTTTTAACAAGTTCAAGTTCTTTTAGAGTTTTGTTCCATGAGGTTTGTAGAGATAGGATCTTTTCATCAGAGACTTTGTGATCATTTTTCAGTTTGTTGTGCATTACTTCTTCTTGTTTAAGTTTGTCACAGATCTTATATGAATATGTTCTGTAATGCTCAACTTAATCAAAACATGCTTTTATGCACATTTTCCCTGTGACTTTAACAGGAATTTCAGGATAACTTGAAGAAGAAGTCTCAGAGTCAGATGATGGATTCTCAACCTTTGGTTGGTCAGACTGAGCCATAAGTGCAATCTCTTCTGAATCCTCTTTTGGGTCAGATTTTTCACTCCAATCATAATCTTCATCATCATTTTCTGAATCACTATCAGCCTTTGGATCATTTTCTTCAGACCAGTCTTCATTTTGAGATTCTACAACAAGAGCTAAACTAGATGTTAGATCAGCTGTGAATTGTGTAGCATAAGCACTCCAGTCATAGCCATCTTTGATGCTAACAACAAGAGCTTTCTTTAGCTCTTCAGATGATTTTGATTCATCTTTAAGTTCTGGCATAGAAAGACTCTAATAAGGCTTTTAGAAGGTTTTCTGAGACTGTTGATGATATCTTTGACTGCTAGAACCTGTTTGACCATTTCTACCTTGATTTCTAGGAGCTTTACATTCCCTTGAGAAATGACCATAACTGTTGCAGTTGAAACACCTTGACTTTGATTTGTAAAAGCCAACAGTCTTGTTTGCACTGGGCTTGTAATTCCTGATAACATATGAGTGTTTCTGAGTTCTGTAAGCAATCATTACCATCTGCCAGTTCAAGTCCATCTCTTCTACATCATTAGGATCCATCTCGAACAAATCCTGCAAAACAAGATTTAATTGGGTTAGATAACTACCTTGAAAAGCTTAAACTTGCCATAAAAGCAGTAAAAGCATATTTTGACTCATCATCCTGTAAAAGGATATTAATAACATCTTTAACGTTGCTAGTTTTAATAGAGTTAGAAGATGAAGTCTTAGTTTGAGGTTTAGGAGTTTGAGTTTTAGGAGGAGACTGAGGTTGGGGTTGAGTTGTATAAATAGGAGCACTTGTGTAAGAAGAATCTGTAAAGAAACTAGCTCCAATGAACAAATCACCCTCGTCTTCTGGTGAGTTATCATCTTTTGCCAGAAAAGCATTCTCCATTGTGTTAGCTGGAGATGCAACATACTTATACTGAGACATTGAAGCTGCTATATTATTGTTTCTAGAGCTCTCATCAATCTCAACTGATTCAATCTTGGCAATCAAAAGATTTAGATTCATAGGAAACTTTTCAGTATGCTTTAAAGAGTAACTGTCTGTTTCCATGAAGATGGAAGAGCATTGAGAAGTCTGTAATTTAGATCTTTGAGATCATTTTTTATACCAACAGTTGACATCTCAGTAGTTGGTTGCACAAATCTGTTCATCATTTGATTATTGTTTCCCCAGAAAGATGCTTAAATAACTCCAATTGCCTCTTGAGTTTCTGCTTTTTGAGATCTTGTATCTCTTTACCACCTTCACAAATGATCTTCAAACCCTTGTACATAGTGTACCTAGTTTGATAACCATCAAGTCTAGTCAAGACTTCCAATGTTAATCCCTTACACATCAGTGAATAAGCTTTGATGTCATTCTTAACCTTTCTTAAGTCATCACCTTGCAGACCATTCTCTGGATAAGGTTTTGGAGAGTCTTTTGTGTACACAACTTCTCTGTCAGGACCATCAGATGTAATTAGGATATGTGGTCCTTTCTCTATTGACTTCCACAAGTCAGTATCAATAGAGTTTAGATGATACGTCAACCTTAATGACCAGTTTTGAAATCAACTCTATTCTTTAGCTTTGGAACCCTGTTCTCAGAATCTTCAGACTTACCTATTTTGTATTTTTGAATTTAAGAAAATGACTTTTTTTGGTTGTTTTTAAGTTTTGAAATAAAACTATGAAATGAAAATATTTTTGGGTTTAAGTTTTTGAAAAAATTTCTAAGTGTTTATTGATAAGTCTGAGTGCTCAAGCGCCTAAATAGTTATCAAGTGCCCAAACAGTAGTGAAGTGCCAGAATAGTTCTGAAACGCCTGACTTTGAGGTAGAAACGCCTAAGGAATGCCTTAGATGAATTCTGAAAACGCCCAACTGGTGATGCGCCTAAATAGTCTTCAAACGCCCACACGGTTATGAAACGCCTGGTTAAAAACGCCCAAACAGTTCTCAAGCGCCTAGAATTACTTGGTTTCAACAAAGTCTCAATGTGACCAAACAGTCACAATGCGTCCCAATAGTGGTAAAACGCCTAAACTGAAAAATGCCTAAACAGTGCTAAAACGCCCAAACAGTTGTGATGCGTCTAGACACTTGGTCAATTTTCAGCAGATTTTCACCACATGCGCCTAATTCATCTTCTTCAACAAACTCAGATCTTATGAAATTCTTCAAAAACTTGTTCAATTGATCTAAAAACTTCAAATTAGGTAGTAATTAGGTCGATTAACAATCCTCAATCTTCAATTTGATCAAACAACAACTACAAATCAGTTTTCTGATTGAATTGAAGTCCGTAAATGAAGAGAACCGTTCGAACACAAATTCGATTAATTACTCAGATCTGAATGAATTACAAACCAAATTGTGATTCAAATCATGTTTCTATGAATGAAACACGACTGAAAATAACAATTAATCGATCAAATTGCAATCAATCACATATTTCAAGTGATTCAAAGAGCTCAACAATGTCGATAAGCTCTGATCACTAAACCGAAGGTTCTGATACCAATTGATCGGTTCAAAAGGATCAAATCTGTGATGATAGCATAATGCAATGATCAATTCAAACACAAAGTAATCAAACACATGTAATTACATCAAAAAATTCATAGATTTCATTGATAGCAAATGCACAGGATACAATGTGTAAGGTTACAGTTCGTTAACTGACTCACTAGCTGACTCTTTTTTTTTTTGGAATCAATATCTGAATCAATTTCAACAAAATACATAAAATATCCTATTTATACTATCAAGAAACAAAGGAAGATATACTTACAAAATAAGTCCCTATACTATGACAAAAAACACATAATGACAAAATGTTAATCTTCTAGAAGCTTCAACAATACCGCTGCAAGATTAATGTGTTATAAATGTTTTATGCGATGATTGACCAACTGTAAGCGTCCCGGAAACGGGACCTTACAACATTTTATTGGATACTCTTCCTAAGGTAAGGCTTATAGAGTTTACAATCTCAGAACTATAGTAGCTGAGAAGTCAGCCAATGTGACCTTCAATGAGCACACCCCCAATATGAAAGGTTCTGGTCTGGATTGGCTATTTGATATTGATTTAGTTACCAACTGTTTTAACAAGTCTTGTGAGAATGTTTCAGGATCTACAGGTAACTTATCAATAGGAGATCCTGACCCAAGATTTGAGCTGAGAAGACCAAGCAATAATACTACTTCAGCTCTAGTGGTAACTATCCCTACAAGTGAAGATCCTATCAGCACAAACATGACAAATTCAGCTGATACATCTAAGATGCCTTCAAATTCCATCTTAGAGGTTCAAAACACAGGTGAAGGAGCTTCAAATATAGGAGGGAATGGAGGTGGTGACAGTGATCAAGAATTTCTTGATGCTAATAACCACTCCTTAGAAGACAACATAAATAATGTCACACACTCATTGGATCAAGTCTTCTTGATAAGTGTGCAGATGTGGTGGGTGCTACTCCATGGCCAGATCTAAATTTCTCTAATTTAGATTTTTTCAATCACCTTGCTGTGATCCCTCAACTCAGGATCACAAGTCACACCCCACCACAAACATCATTGGAAATGTTGATACAGGGGTGAGAACAAGAGGACAAACCCATGACAAAAATGTTTGTCTATACTCTTACTTCTTATCCCAGATAGAGCCAAAGAAAGTTGATGAGGCTTTGAAGGATAGAAGTTGGGTTGAATCAATGCAAGAGGAGTTGCTTCAATTCAAAAGACAAAAGGTTTGGAACCTATGTCCTCTTTCTTATGGGAAGACTACCATAGGAACCAAGTGGGTTTTTAGAAACAAGAAGGATGATAGAGGACTTGTCATCAAGAACAAGGCCAGACTAGTTGTTCAAGGATACACACAAGAAGAGGGAATCGACTACACAGATGTTGCTGCTCCTGTGACAAGACTTGAAGATGTAAGAATATTCATGGCTTTTGTTGCATCCAAGGATTTCAAGGTCTACCAACTTGATGTCAAGTGTGCTTTCTATATGGGGTGATTGATGAAGAGGTGTATGTCAAACAACCACCTGGCTTTGCAGACCTAGATCATCCTGATTATGTCTGCAAGCTTGATAAAGCTCTTTATGGGTTGCACCAAGCTCCAAGAAAGTGGTATGAGACACTATCTCAGTATCTCTGTCAACATGGTTACAAGAGGGGTACTATAGATAGAACTCTCTTTATCAAAGGAACAGTAAATGACTTAATGCTGGTTCAAGTATATGTAGATGACATTATCTTCGGGTCAACTAATCCAAAGCTCTGCAAAGACTTTGAGAGGCTGATGAAGAATAGGTTTGGAATGAGTACCATGGGGGAACTCAATTTCTTTCTGGGAATTCAAGTGAAGCAAGTTGACAATGGCATCTTCATAAGTCAGTCAAAGTATGTACAAGACATACTTACAAGACTCAACATGACTGATTGTAAGGTTGCTAAGACACCCATAGCAGGAAACCACTCCTTTGGACCTGATCTTGAGGGGGAGTGTGTGGATGAACATCTTTACAGGGCTATGATTGGGTCTCTTATGTATCTCACAGCCAGCATGCCTGATATCATGTTTGCCATATGCATCTGTGCAAGATATCAAGCCAACCCCAAGATGTCACACCTGGTTGCTATCAAGAGGATTCTTAGATATCTCAAAGGTGATCCCAAGCATGGCCTTTGGTATCCAAAGAGTTCTGACTTCAATCTGTATGCCAATACAGATAGTTAGATGACATTATATTCGGATCAACTAATCCAAAGCTATGCAAAGACTTTGAGAGGCTGATGAAGAATAGGTTTGGAATGAGTACCATGGGGGAACTCAATTTCTTTCTGGGAATTCAAGTGAAGCAAGTTGACAATGGCATCTTCATAAGTCAGTCAAAGTATGTACAAGACATACTTATAAGATTCAACATGACTGATTGTAAGGTTGCTAAGACACCCATAGCAGGAAACCACTCCTTTGGACCTGATCTTAAGGGGGAGTGTGTGGATGAACATCTTTACAGGGCTATGATTGGGTCTCTTATGTATCTCACAGCCAGCATGCCTTATATCATGTTTGCCATATGCATCTGTGCAACATATCAAGCCAACCCCAAGATGTCACTCCTGGTTGCTGTCAAGAGGATTCTTAGATATCTCAAAGGCGATCCCAAGCATGGCCTATGGTATCCAAAGAGTTTGACTTCAATCTGTATGCCTATACAGATAGTGACTATGGTGGCTGCAACATGACTGCAAAGTCTACATCTAGGGGATGTCAATTCCTTGGTGGAAGGATAGTCTCATAGCAATGAAAGAAACAATCTTGTGTGTCCGCATCAACTGCTGAAGCTGAATACATTGCTGCTGCAAGCTGCTGTGCTCAAGTGCTTTGGATTCAGAATCAGATGCTGGACTATGGATTCAACTTCAAAGAGACTCCCATCCATATAGACAATAACAGTGATATCTCTATTACAGAGAATCCTGTGCAGCACTCAAGGACCAAACACATCAACATCAGATATCATTTTATTAGAGATAACTTTGAAAAGGGATTAATCAAACTAGTCAAAGTTAACACAAATAATAATATGCTGATCTGTTCACTAAAGCTTTTGATGAATAGAGATTCAAATATCTTGTATCAGCTATTGGGATGATTAACTTTGAGTAGATTTTCTTAAAACTTAAATCAACTTTATTTCTAAAACCTGTGTGTCCTAAGTTGTCTATTTTATCACCGTCATAAGCCCAGTTTAATTGGAAGAAAATCTTTAAAATGATATTACTTAGAATTTTGAAAATTTTTCCAAACATATTTTCTTTTGGAAGATTTCAAGTTGCCTTCGGAATAAATTTATGTCTTCAAATCAAAAAACTACTTATAAGAAATTTACCTTTGGAAGAAATTTTGAGAATATCTTCCGAAGCTTAAATATGCTTCTAAGTACTTACATGTATTTGAAGGACAAATTTCTACAAAAAGCAATTAAGTCTCGAAAGATTTATTCTCTTTAGAATAAAACTCCCAAGTCTTAATATCTTCAGAAACCAAATATGTGTCGGAAAAAAAAATTCTCTAAGTATTTTTTCCGAAGCCAAATTTTTACAACTCTTAAGAATATCTAACGAAGCGAAATTGGCTTCAGAAGCTTTTTCTTAAAACTTACGAAGCAAAATTACCTTCGGAAGATTTTCAACATCCAAGAAAACTACCTTTTTGGGCACTTTTTCAGAGGTGGGACCAACATTCGGATTTCAAAGTTTATTCTTTTGCTTTAACTTTGTCTTAAATCCATTTCATATATATTCTCACAACGGTTCCCCCTCTTCTCACTATCCTCTTCATCTGCATTTTTCTCTAACCTAATCATCCACAAACCACCTTCGTTCTGATCTTCCTTCAACGTAAAGCTACCTCAAATGGCCAACCCTAACCGAAGAAACCAACCCGATTTTTCCATACATCTTCACAGGCAACATAATCAGGTTGCTCTGTTGGACTCTGAGAAAGATCCTGGTTTCTCAGAGGTTTGCCGTTACCTTTCTTTGATTAACTACTTCACCTCCTTCACCATTGATCCTCCTCTCTATGAGGATCAGTTGTTGGAATTCTGGAGGACCTGCCAAGAGGTCACCATGGATGGGGAGAAGGCACTGTCTGCCACAGTGCAGGGGAGGTCAATCTTCATCACTTCGGCCTCCATAAACACTCATCTTCAGCTGGATGATGTAGAAGGTGATTTGTCCTTTCCTAAAAGCTGTTAACCATTTCTTTGAGCAGATGGGCTATGAAGGTTACTTCTCAGTCAGAACCTTCAGAAAGGCGAAGGTCTCCTCTCAGTGGAAGTACCTCTTCCATGTCGTCATACACAACTTATCCAACAAGCATGGAGGTTGGGACCAGATTCCAGAAGAACTTTCCTTTATAGTCCATGGGATGGTTCAAGGGGTCAAATTCAGGTATTCACAATTTGTTATACCAACTTACTTGCAAACTTAGACTCCTTAGAGTATTACTTGTTTCCTAGATATGTCCAACACATTCTCAACTATGAACCGGGCTCACAGTTGAGAGGAACAGGTAATATTCTAAAATTGGGACAGATGAAGCCCGACATCTTCAAGACCATGAGGAAGCCAGCTGTTGGCTTCTCAAGGGTAGAAACAATCCTAGTCCTAAAAATGTTAGAGCTCATTGCTTAAGGTGACAACCTAGCAGTACCAACTAGTGTTGAACCCACACCTTCTACTTCCCAACCACAAATACAGCCCATAATAACCATCACCTACAAGAGAAAAACCAAACGAACCCCTGCACATGCTACTCAGTTTGTGCTGGCCCCTATATCCTCACCCATGCAGGAGGAAGTGGAAACTCGAGCTTCCACTTCCCCTGAGGAGCAAACCACTCCCATCTCTCAAATGATCAGTGCTGAGGTTCCTCATGCTCAGCCTGATGAGCTCACAACCCCCACAGCCTTAAGCCTTCACTCAGAGTCTCAACACTCTAGTGAACAACCTTCAGGGACAGTTACCATCCCCAGCCGCTTGATTTAAAGCAACCAATCCCAAGCCTTGAATTCTATGATGATGAAGACATGGGCTTCAGTGAGTACCAAGACTGTCTCTTCTCCACCCCTACTCAAGGAGAGATGAGTACTCCTGTCTCACCCATGTCTAGCCCACATCATCCACCTACTACTGAGGTGGATCTCCCTAAACCTGTTCAGGAGGTCCTAATGAAAGAGGCTCTCACTTCAGCAAGTGATTACATTATTCAGACCTCAACCATTACAACCCAGCCTCTTAACACTTCTCTTGAGGTTGTCATGATGCAGGGGAAATCCAGTAGCCAAGAACAAAGTGCTGGTGATGATGAAGAAGACCTTGGTCCTATTATCTCATCCCCCCGTGATTCTTCTTATGAAGATGAGGGGAGTCTGAAACTAAAGGTGCCCAAACTGACTAAAACATGCACCTATTTAGTCTCTAAGATAAGTCACCTGGAATCTTAGGTGACTATCTTACATAGGAGGGTCAATAACCAGCAACTTGAGATCACCATCTCAAGGGCAAGTTAGCTGAGAGACCACTCAGGAGAACTCAACCAGGTCCACAAGAACCTGTGAATGTGACAGACTCAACCCCTAGCTCACTTATGCAAGAAAGTGATGCTACTAAAAAGGGAGAGAAAGTCTGAACAGTCACAGAACCTGGGAGTTCTTCACAGAGTTTGGACTTTGAGGATTCACCACCCTCACTTGTAATAGTCCATACTTAACAACCTCCTCAAGTCTACATGGATGTGAACTTATTTGCCCAAGTCCACATGGATGTGGACTCACTCATACATAGCCTGTTTGAGGAGGGTATCCCTAGAGCCATGCCTACCCCATCTCATCACTCTGAGAACCCAATCATGGGATGGAGGTACGACACAGAAAGAAGAGCTCTTGTCATCTCTAGAGCTCAGGGTCAACAGGAAATTTTCAACTTTTCAAACCTAAGTTTCTATGAGTGCATCCATATGGTTGATCTTCCACTTTTCAATCCAAGTCAAAACAGACAAGCTGTAAGATTACCAGATAGGATTCAAGAAAGGGTGCTAGAAGAGTTCAAGCTGAGATCAAGATTATATAGACAGAGGCTAGGAGGTGAGATTTTTTGGTCAACTGGATGTTGAGGTGGACCCTAAGACTAGCTTCAAAGGGGAAGCCTTGACTAAAGGCCCAGAAGTTGAACCTGTGAACCTTGAGACAGGATCTTCTTCAGCACCCAGTGCCTTCAGTAAGGCACCAGCTGGTGAGGGTGCTTCACAACCTCTCTCTGGCCAGAGCTTGACTGCTGAACCAAGCAATTAAGGCTAAAGCTCTCTCTACCCAGAGTCACCAAGGCCTATGTTTGACAAAGGGAAGAGGAGATGACCTCTGAGGAGATGACCTCTGAGGAGATCGAGGAGGAGAAGAGAGAGAGGAAGAGGAAGCTAAGGGGAGAGAGTTCAAAAGGGTCTCCAGGCTTCATGAAAGCTGCTATCCGGGCTGCTCCCAAGCCAAATACTCAAGATGATGAGTTGAGGGCAGCCAGGCTAAACGACTCGGGGGCCAGGAACTACAACATTGATGAACTCATATCTCTCCTCTTAGATGAATTGAATGAACTGGCTGACAACGAATTGTCAAAGGAGAGGAGGGAGGCAGAGGATGCAGCATTGCTCCTCAAGATCAAGGAAGAAAGGAGACTGAAAAGGCTCTACAAGCATGCTCCTATCCTCTCCCCAGTTCAAGAAAGTCCTGAGAAAGAGTCTGTGGCAACTGCACAACCTCAGGTAGACAAGGAAGCTGAGAGACTGAACATGATTAACTACCTGAGTGCCATAGGACTCTATTAGGCATCTGCACTTCTTCCCTTATCATTTGAGTATGTTGAATTTGAATATCTCAAGCAATAGGAGCAACAAGCTACCAAAGAAAGAAAAGATTCTAAGAGAAAACTAAAGAAAGAAGCTGTAAAGTTAAGAGCTATCATCCACAAAAGTCAAAAGAAGTCTGCTCATAGCCAAAGGATGATGAGCTTCTTGAAGCTGTATGGATTCTTCAAAAGGAGGCTTGGTCCTATGTCTCTATCCACTATGGATGAGCATATCAGAGTAATCAAGCAGAAGATTAAGAAAGGAGAGCTTGTTGACTTACATTCTCTACCAAGTCCAGCTCAACCTGAAGTTGAGGTAAAGGTTGAACCCCCTGAGACAACACAACCTAGACCTAGAGCTGCATCTCAGCCAACTTCATCTTCTAATCCATAGCAGGGTCCTCTTCTCTCTCCTTTTGAACCTGTGAGAGAACAGAACCCAACTGAGAGAGACACAATAGAACAACCTGGTGCTGAAGACCAGTCCTCTCAGTTAAAGACTTCAAAGAGGAGGAAAAGGATGGCCAGGAAAAGTTTTTCCAAGAAAAAGACCAAGGCATCCACCTCTACACCTCAGAATGAGTCAGAGCATCCTGAGGTAGTGCATGAAGAGGCTGCTCAACCAATTATAATTCAAGTAGAGCCTCTTGCAACTAGAAGACCCATCTTGTCCTGGACTTTTGCTGCTAATCCAGACAGATGGTATGTCATTAGAGATCAAGGAGGTCAAGATGTCTACTTCTGGCAAGACATGCTTGATCTTCCTCTACATGATCTCTATACATGAGAAGATATTATGAGAGTCTGAGGGATCCTGACCAGATGATGAAGAAAGGCATGGTCTTGATCCTAATGAGGACTGTCAACATCTGAAGAACTTCTCTGTTTTGGTAGCATCAGCCTAGGGGAAGTTTGTAAGGTAATATTAGAAGATTATAAGGCTGATGCAACCAAAGAAGCCAAAACAACCAAGGATCTTCCTGCATGCATGCACTGAACGTACAAGGTAGAAGTTGCTTCGGAAGTTTTACACTCTCCACAGAAAAAATATTCTAAGTGTAAAATCTTTCGAAGCCTAAGATGAAGTCTTCCGAAGCTTTAGATACAAAGTCTTCCGAAGCCAATTTGCTTGAAGACTGATTTCTTTCGATGACAGAAAAAACATGTTTCCTCTGATCTACTTTTTCATAAAGTTGACACACCATCCGCTGCAACTCTGATGACTCACCAACTTGTACAAGTTGGTGAAAAGTCCATGCTTTTGTAAATTGTAGATTAAGGTCTTTGTTTGTAACTTCCTACTATTATACCTGATAACCTTTTTATATTAGAAAAGGATGTGAGCTATGGCATGTCATAGTCACTAGTTAAAAGGCAATCTGCCTTTTGACTCTAAATTGATCTTGTTGTCTAGATTAGTGTTTCCAACTGTCTTTCTAAGTATTGACGGTTGTAGGATGTAGTATAAAGTATCTCAGGTCCTTGTATATATTTCATGCTTTGTAACACTTGTAATAGAACTTGAGTGCAATATACAGCATCCTTGAAAACCATACTTCTCTGTTTGTGTTCTTAGTTCTGTCTCATTACTTACTTGTGTTCCTAGTATCATCTCACACACACAAACCCTATTCCCCATTTGATCTGTTAAGTGTTCTAAAACTCTCCTTATTGTGAGACTGATTGTATTGACCACCATTCACACGGTCCTGTAGAAACATAGGTGGCTCTAATTACGGCGACGCAATTATAGAGATCCATGATGATCTTCTTATGATGGATTCAATAATCCTGTTTTTGATCTTATCAAATTCGTTTATCCTTTAATTATTCAAACTGCGAGGTTTCGAATTTTTCCAGGAGAGATCCATTGTTGCACCGATAAATGAAATAGTAGATGAAATCAATGATCAGTTGCTATCTATGTTTCTTGGGGATGAAACGTAATACTTGAATTCGGATAGTATTTGTTCGTCCGAGAATCTGCATAATGGTTTTGATCAAAGTTTATACTCACTAGATGTACTAAATGGACTAAAAATTTCAAGGTTGCCACATCATAAATTAGTACTGAAGGTTGGTGTTCCGGTCATGTCACTACGAAATATTGATCAAAGAAATGGATTATGCAATGGGACTCGACAAAAGGTCTTATCACTATCACCCTGTGTTATAGAAGCCGAAGTAATGAGTAATCGAACATTCATTCCTAAAATTTCTTTAACACCATAAGATTCTATTTGAGTTTAAAAGAAGACAGTTTCCTCTTTCTGTATGCTTCGTGATGATGATAAATAAAAGTCAAGGGCAATCATTATATAGATTTGGTTTGTATCCGACACAATTAGGTTTTTCACACGGTCAACTCTATGTCGCTTTGTCAAGAGTTAAAAGGAAAGATGGACACAAACTCGTAATTGTTGATAAAGATGGTAATCTTACTAATACGACAACCAATGTTGTATATTTGTAATTTGCATTTATAGCTATAAATATGCTAGGTGTAAATATAATATCAGTATGTATTTGTAAATAAAACATTGTAAAATAAAATACGTATTTATTTAAAAAAATTACAAAAATAGTCATTGTGATTTGGTTATATTACATGTTTTAAGAGTTTTGAAATATATCACAAAACTTTAGACTATATTTGTTAATTTCAATCCTAGAGACCAAACATATAATTTAACCAAATATAAAAACTATTTTGCACTGTTCTCATTTATTTAATATAAATGTTTGTTAATTTTAAAATTTGTTCTACTTATTTCCGTATACCCACACGGGTTGATAACCTAGTAAAGTAATAAACTAAAAAGATCGATTAAAAAGAGAGAAAGGTGAACGTTGAATTAGTTGGCTTCAACCGGGTCACGGTGGTTGATCCATATCAATGCAAGAGGTAATCTTTCCCATGAAATAATCCCTAAATTAAATTTAAAAGAAAAACAACACAATCTTAGTAACAACAAATACCGTCTTCACCCACTTAACTTACTGTCTCTTCATTGTTACAACCTCAAAACTGCATCATATTTTTAACAGCTACTGCATTTGGTACTTGTACTTTTTATATCCTATCAATCATCCTCTCAGACAAATGTACAACTGGTCAAGGATAGTCTCAAAGCAAATCCTCGGTTCCGGTTAATTTTGCATATTCGCTTTCGTTAATAGCACCTTTTTTTAGTTTTTTCAGTAGACGATATTCTCTAGTTAGTTCTTCATCATCCTCGGCCGATTGTACAGCACGTCTTTGCTTGGCTGTTCTCTTCTTCATGATGGTTTCAGTTTTCTTCATTTTATCTTTAGCCTTGTGAGTTTTTGCTTCTTGCTGCTCCACATCTTTCTTTACTTGCAAGTTTTTCTTTCTTTGTTTCTCTCTATTTTTATCCCTGAACAATAAAAAAAAAGTAAAACATTTACTATTTAAGTAGTTACACCCACTTTCTGGGCAGTGGCAACTGCTAATATCCCTTCTATTTGTCTTTATATAAACTAACTGCATCAAATGAAGTAATCAAATTTTAATAGGCTCCTTGCTTTGGGTGACCAAGTCCGCCATAATAACGCCCAATCTTTCAAAAGAATTCATTTGAAATAATTTCACTAAGTTAACTGATTTCTAGCTGTTCCAAGAGTTACACGAACTCATATTTGGACCAAGTCAAGGCAAATGGGTTAGAAGAAGGCTCGACTTTAAATGGGCATAACTCTCGCTCCCTTTACAGTTACAGGGCCCATAAGATAAGAATGAAAACAGCTCAACGAGCTGGACGCTTGGACAAAGTCATAGCAAGCTGCCCACCACTCAGACAGTCAGACCCAAATATCTAAGGCCCTGATATTTGTCAGGGTGATTTTCCAAATTTAGCAATTTTAATTTATGTTTATGATTGTAAAAACATGAATTGTGGATTGCCTTAACATATGCACTTATTTAGTCCCTTGTTTCATGTCTAGACTATCAGTTGTAATTTTCAAGATATGGCAATACCTGCAAATATAGAATTACCACGTAAAAAGAGAGCTTGTGCATTGGTTTTTTCAGATCAATAATATATCAATTTCCTCTCAAAGTTAATTATTTTTTTCCTTCCACTCAGCATCAAAAGGAGAAAAAAATCAACATTAAGCCAGCCACCAAGTCATCATTTTGTCTAGGTGACCAGGTCAGATTACCTTAATTCGAGTTTCAAAGGTTCATTTTTGTGTAAAAGTTTGTGGAGGTTAACACTTGATGCAATAACCTTTTTATAGTTTTGAAGTTTTTTGCTCTACCAATTTATAATAGGGCTCATAACATGGAAAGTATTTTATATATAAAATCAAATTAAACTAATTAGAATACGAATTCCATATCCAACTGGCAAATAGTAGAAGAGAGTAAAGGAAAAAAAAAAAAAAACTTACTTGAACTTGATCTCATCCAGATTTAAATCTTGAACAGCAATAAAACCATCAGTAGAAAGTGAGTTCTGCTTTACCTCCGACATTGAAGGTAGCTGTAATAAGCCATATCCCATGCCTAATTTTCCAATCTCTAGATCTTTCCATCTAATTATATAGTAACCAAAAAAAAAATTACAGATAAGAAAAAAACACATGTATCACACACACGATGGAACATAGGGGAACCAAATATAACCTGAGAATGAAATTGCAGTGATGCTCCTTATAAGCACGAATGTAAGAGACAAATGCTCTTAGTCCTTTTTCCATGACATCACGATCCTTTTGCGCAGCAGCACGCAACTGAGCACAGCAATTGTGTTTTAGAAATGTGAAGGTAAAAAGGTCTCTTTGTAAAGTTTTGACATCAAAAATGTAGATGGAAGCTGCACTGTATGTTTTTAGATTTCTGAGGTGATACTTACATGAGGAACTACATCAAGTGCCTCTTCGGAACATATACTCTCTTCTATTGGAATCCTTTTAATACGCAGAAAGTTTACATATGCTTCCTCCTACAAGAAACCAACAAATGTAAAAGATAGAGGTGATAATTTCAACCAATTTACTTATGAATGGTTCAATTGTATTTAATCTCCGACGGGTCAACTATAAAAATAGCTAAAAGAAGCCAAAACATGTAGCTAAAAACCAGGTTAAAAGTCACTCAAAATTTATTTCCAATCAATACAAACTCCAAAATAGTCTCAGTTCAAATATTTAGATTAGTATTGTAAGAAGAGGGTGTTTGAGATTGCTTTGTAGACTTTTTATCTGCTGCTTATGAAGATGAAAAATGCAGATACTTCAGTCAGATGGTATCTGCTTATTTTATTTTGCTTATTATGCAGGTAGGCGCTTATATATGAGCAAATCCCAACAATCCCTTAATCTGATTTTGTTTTTGTAACCATGGGTAACACATTATTTATCTATAATCTTTTTTAAAGTTGAACAATAAGGCAAAATCCCACCCAGGTTTTGACTATCAATCCCCACCCATCTTGACGCCTATAGTAAAATGAACTAACAATAAGTAAACTCGAAACCTTCGGCAAAAGAAAAACAATGGCACTCCCTTGTCTCCCTAATCTAGCAGTCCGGCCAACTCTATGAATGAACACATTAGGATCCTGAGGTGGGTCATACTGCAAGCAACATATGAAATATCATCAACAAATGTGGTGCAGCCAAAATCCTAAGTCCTTTTCGTATAAATGAAAATTTTATCAACAGATTCAAAAGATTTTGCTAGTATTTGACCTGCACTATGCAATCAACACCTGGAATGTCAAGTCCACGTGCTGCCACATCAGTGCAAAGAAGGATGCCACCCGAAAGAGATGTAAATGATGCTAAAGCTTTCTCCCTTGATGACTATAACAGGTAATATGAAGTGTAAGATTAGAGGAATTATAAAAGGTTTCCTTTTTTAACAATTAACTATTTATAAATCTTCACACTTAGATTCATCTTCTCACCTGCTTCATCTTCCCATGAAGTGAAATTATAGACAGCCCTTTTAGAGCAGCAAGACGTGGAAGTACAACTCCCCAATAATCCACACAAGCGCAAGTCATGAAGTAGCTGTACTCAGAATATCAATTCATAATTACTCTATATTTTAATGACTAATTTCTTTTATCAGATAGCGAATGACAATAAACTCACACTATCATCTTTTTAGATTTGTTCTTATTGAAGAAGTCCACCAGTTGTGACGACTTCTTATCTGCTTCACATTTGATAAACTGCAATTTACAACATCACAGAAACATTATCTGGATATGATCATATGATATCAATTACTAAAATATGAACCTTTGGGTGCATACATGCCTCAATATGAAGACCTGAAGGTGTTTTTGTGGCAGTTGTGTGATCTGATGAAGAAGAACATCCTAATGATTTGGTCTCTGCACGAACTTCAACCCTTACAGGATTCCTTAATCCTGCTTTTGCTAGTTCTTCAACAGCATCAGTCTGAGTGGCCGAAAAAAGACCAGTTCTACGTAGCTTTGGTAAGCAAGAAATTATAGAATTTATCTGCTTCTGGAACCCCATATCCAGTAGTCTATCAGCTTCATCCAAAATCAAAATCTGTAAACCCAAAATCAGTTCTTAAATCAACTTTATTATAAGAGAAAGCTATAGCCTAAAGCCTAAACGATAATAGTACTCGAGGGAATTGAGATAACAACCTCAAGGTTACGAAAATCCAAGATATCCATACGATCCATAATGTCATGTAGTCTGCCAGGTGTGCCTATCAACAGATTAGCTCCATCTTCTATTTTCTTCATATCTGATTTAACTTCTGTTCCTCCGACAAGGAGAACCGGCTTGATATCCGGAAGCGATGAAATAAAAGGTTGTGCAACATGAAATATTTGCGATGATAACTCTCTTGTTGGAGATATGATGATCCCCAAGACCTGTAACAAGTACCCACATAAGCCATGATCCACCTAGCTTTAATGTATCTTTTAGGCTAAAAAGAACAATTGATAGAAACACGGGTATTTGAGAGCTGACAGCACACACAGGCCCGTGAACAAATGAAAGCAATTGTTGCTTTTATTCTTTTCCCTTCTATAATCCATAAGGAAAACAATTTCATCCAAACAACGTCGAATTCATGATGACTAGTCTATTATCAACAGTTCTTACCTGATGAGGTTTAACATGAGTAGTGCGGCGGAGGATTTCGACGAGGGGGACAACAAAGGCTAGGGTTTTGCCGGAACCGGTGGCGGCGTCGACGGCGACGTCTTTGTAGGAGCAGAGCAAGGGTATGGTGGCGGCCTGAACGGGGGTGCAGAATTCGAACCCTGAACGAGAGAGGGCGTCAAGGACTTCACCGGAGACCGGAGGATTGAGGTCGGAGAAACGAGTATCGGTTAATGCTCTGTTTGGATTCCAACATTCAGTTGACGCCATCACAGTCTTCAGGCAACGGCGGTGGAAAAGGAGGAACAAAGGGTTTGAGTTTAGCTTATGGTATTTTAATCCAACCCTTTTCAACATTGACGTGATGGTATTTTAATACCAAGAAATTTGTATTTTAATAACACAAATTATTACTTGTTTACCGATAATAATTCATATACTTATATTTTATTTGTACTTATTTTATGTTCGGTTTAGTTTGTATGTTTTTTTTTATTTCGTTTTAATCATTATTGTGAACGAAATCATGCGTAAACATTAATATTTATGTTACTGGGATTGTTTTTTATAATAAAAATAAAACTTAGCATTATCACTCCCAAATCAATAGTTTGGATTATTATTTATATATGAGTAATAGTTTGTATTATTTAAATTTAATTTGTTTTTATATTAATATAATAACTAGCATATAGACCCCTAATAAAAGAGATGTATATTTGTGTATCATATCGGTTGAGAAATCAAAGTTAAATTTATAGTTTGTTATATAAAACAAAGCAAAATTATATAAATTTATAATTTTAGTTTGTAAAAGAAACGATATTTGAAATTTGAACTTGATTACATCAGTTTTAATTACCTTTCAGACTAAATACGACACTTTGTTGTCTACACAAGAATGAGGAAACATATTGCTAGCTTTCAGTTTCTTGACATCTTGACTCCAACATCCGTTTGAGCATGCCCCTACAGATAACTAACAAAAATAAATAAATGTGATTTTATTCTATGTTTTATGGTTGAGTTGATGTAGCTTGTATGTTTTTTTATTTCGTTCTAATCATTATTGTGAACGAAATCATGCGTAAACTTTAATAATTATGTTACTGAGATTGTTTTTTATAATAAAAATAAAAATTAGGATTTTTACCGGCCAAATCAATAGTTTGGATTATTATCGATATTTGAGTAATAGTTTGTATTATTTAAATTCAATTTGGTTTTATATTAATATAATAACTAGCATATAGACCCCTAATAAAAGGGATATATATTTGTGTATCATATCGGTTGAGAAATCAAAGTTTAATTTATAGTTTATTATAAAAAACAAAGCAAAATTATATAAATTTATAATTTTAGTTTGTAAAAGAAATGATATTTGAAATTTGAACTTGATTACATCAGTTTTAATTACCTTTCAGACAAAATGCCGACACTTTGTTGTCTACACAAGAATGAGGAAACTTATTGCTATCTTTCAGTTTCTTGACATCTTGACTCCAGCATATACGTTTGAGCATGCCCCTACAGATAACTAACAAAAAAATAAATAAATGTGATTTTATTCTATGTTTATGGTTGAGTTTATGTAGCTTGTATGTTTTTTTTATTTCGCACTAATCATTATTGTGAACGAAATCATGCGTAAACTTTAATAATTATGTTACTGTGATTGTTTTTTATAATAAAAATAAAACTTAGGATTGTTACCGGTCAAATCAATAGTTTGGATTATTATCGATATTTGAGTAATAGTTTGTATTATTTAAATTCAAGTTGCTTTTATATTAATATAATAAGTAGCATATAAACCCCTAATAAAAGGGATATATATTTGTGTATCATATCGGTTGAGAAATCAAAGTTTAATTTATAGTTTATTATAAAAAACAAAGCAAAATTATATAAATTTATAATTTTAGTTTGTAAAAGAAACGATATTTGAAATTTGAACTTGATTACATCAGTTTTAATTACCTTTCAGACTAAATGCCGACACTTTGTTGTCTACACAAAAATGAGGAAACTTATTGCTAGCTTTCAGTTTCTTAACATCTGACTCCAGCATATCCGTTTGAGCATGCCCCTACAGATAACTAACAAAAAATAAATAAATGTAATTTTATTTTATGTTTATGGTTGAGTTGATGTAGCTTGTATGTTTTTTTTATTTCGTTCTAATCATTATTGTGAACGAAATCATGCGTAAACTTTAATAATTATGTTACTGGGATTATTTTTATAATATAAATAAAACATAGGATTGTTACCGACCAAATCAGTAGTTTAGATTATTATCGATATATGAGTAATAGTTTGTATTATTTAAATACAATTTGCTTTTATATTATAATGACTAGCATATAGACCCCTAATAAAAGGGATATATATTTGTGTATCATATCGGTTGAGAAATCACAGTTTAATTTATAGTTTATTATAAAAAACAAAGCAAAATTATATAGATTTTAATTTTAGTTTGTAAAAGAAACGATATTTTAAATTTGAACTTGATTACATCAGTTTTAATTACCTTTCAGACTAAATGGCGACACTTTGTTGTCTACACAAGAATGAGGAAACTTATTGTTAGCTTTCAGTTTGTTGACATCTTGACTCCAACATATCCGTTTGAGCATGCCCTACAGATAACTAACAAAAAATAAATAAATGTGATTTTATTCTATGTTTATGGTTGAGTTGATGTAGCTTGTATGTTTTTTTTATTTCGTTCTAATCATTATTGTAAATGAAATCATGCGTAAACTTTAATAATTATGTTACTGGGATTGTTTTTTATAGTAAAAATAAAACTTAGAATTGTTACCGGCCAAATCAATAGTTTGGATTATTATCGATATATGAGTAATAGTTTGTATTATTTAAATCCAATTTGCTTTTATATTAATATAATAAGTAGCATATAAACCCCTAATAAAAGAAATATATATTTGTGTATCATATCGGTTGAGAAATCAAAGTTTAATTTATAGTTTATTATAAAAAACAAAGAAAAATTATATAAATTTATAATTTTAATTTGTAAAAGAAACGATATTTGAAATTTGAACTTGATTACATCAGTTTTAATTACCTTTCAGACTAAATGCCGACACTTTGTTGTCTACACAAGAATGAGGAAACTTATTGCTATCTTTCGGTTTCTTGACATCTTGACTCCAGCATATCCGTTTGAGCATGCCCCTACAGATAACTAACAAAAAATAAATAAATGTGATGTTATTCTAAGTTTATGGTTGAGTTGATGTATCTTGTATGTTTTTTTTATTTCGTTCTAATCATTATTGTGAACGAAATCATGCGTAAACTTTAATAATTATGTTACTGGGATTGTTTTTTATAATAAAAATAAAACTTAGGATTGTTACCGGCCAAATCAATAGTTTGAATTAGTATCGATATATGAGTAATAGTTTGTATTATTTAAATCCAATTTGCTTTTATATTAATATAATAACTAGCATATAAACCCCTAATAAAAGGGATATATATTTGTGTATCATATCGGTTGAGAAATCACAGTTTAATTTATAGTTTATTATAAAAACAAACCAAAATTATATAAATTTATAATTTTAGTTTGTAAAAGAAACGATATTTGAAATTTGAACTTGATTACATCAGTTTTAATTACCTTTCAGACTAAATGCCGACACTTTGTTGTCTATACAAGAATGAGGAAACTTATTGCTAGCTTTCAGTTTCTTGACATCTTGACTCCATCATATCCGTTTGAGAATGCCCCTACAGATAACTAACAAAAAAATAAATAAATGTGATTTTATTTTATGTTTATGGTTGAGTTGATGTAGCAACTTAGTGCCATGGATCATCCACGCATGAGCATCATGTCTCCTTCATAGTCAATAAAGATTTGTAAAAAATTACCTATTCATAATTAACAGAAGAGAATACGGTTAATTCATCAACAACTATGCAAACATAACGATAATTGTTTACATTTTACAATTATGTATGACTTGTCTCATAATCATCCTACTCATATTTCTATTTGGTCATCTTTATCTTGTTAGTTATACAATCATGTCAGGATTTAATTAGTTTTGGTAAATTTTTGTAATATGGAATAATCACTTAAACTTTGCCAGAGTTAGTTATATCGAGATAAATAATCAAAATTCTAGGAATCTAGTTGAAGGTACAATAACTAAATTAGATATCTTCTATTGAGTTGATCCATTAATATTTTCACCAAACAGTTCTACCTGATATTTTTACAAGCTATCTTCCATTGATTTGATCCATCTATAATTTTTTATGTAAAGACATTCATACAACAAATTGCAACAAGTACCATCACAATTTCACACTGTAAAATCTTTACTAAATCCACCCACTTATCAAAAACTATGTTTATCCAAGTTAGCATTTTCCAAACTACCATACAAAAACAGACGAAATATAATTGAAAATGGAATGAATGTTGTGTATTTAAAGGAGCATTTGTGCATTTCCATGAATATAAAGTTTAGAAAACAAACCTGCAATGTATAGGCATGAGGCTTATAACACTATTAAACGGTGCTTTGATGCGGAAGAAAATGGAACTCTGTTAGCCCAAGCCATCAGCCCAAATCCTAATTTGATTTCATTACATGTTCAATAGAATTTTATGAGGATTAAATAAGATATAAGAAACGAATTACTTGTGGTATTTATACCAGAAACTTATAAATGCTTATATAAATATATATAAAAAAGATAGATATTACTAACCTTGGATGCAATTGTTCATGTTTTCTTTGCTTTTGTCAAAGAACAATAAATATCATGCAAACATCTATTATCTGAAATTGTATGTTAAAATGAGAGTTTAAAAGATAAATAAAAAAGAGTACATTGTTTATATGATATTCTAAATGCAAATGAGAATGTGTAACATACTAACCTTAAAAGTTTAAAACAATGATACAAATAAAATCATTAAATTGTTAATAAAACACTCCATGTGAAATTTCTATTGTGATACGTCCAATAGTAGAAGATGCCACCAACAATAGATGACTAACAAACATCAACCGGAAACCATATTACACTATATGACTGAAACACTATTCTTGACTAGACGATGCTCTCTCAAAGGTTAACAAAAACTATATAAATGTTTCTGCCTATTATCACAGATTCTTTTGTTTTAAAATAACTTAGAAAATCTTATAGTATTCATACATTTATAAAAATAATGGTCTTACAGTTGTTATTATTTATTAAAGTGAGATAAATGTTCAAAACATAAAAATGTTATAGTTTTCCTTCTGTTTTTGTCACCAAAGAACACCCAAAACCTTCTATTGCTTTAATTTATACCAAAAATTCGTAATCTGAATGAATTTGTAGTATGGTTTCTTTTATGACGTTTAATCAATAATTTTTTATCTATTTCCATGAACACATAGCACAAGCAAGTAGGTTTCCCATATCATTTTTGGTTCATACGGCTGCAAAGTGCAACAAAGTATTGTGCAACCTTTTTTGGTTTCCTGAAAGTAAATCATAATATTTAGTTCAAACTTTACAAAATAAAACCACAATTGAAATCAATATATACACCGACCCCGCATAATTAAGCAAGTAATCAAATCTTCATAATCATAATCGTAATCACGATATGTGTTTAAAGACCTCAATTACCAAAAACAAAAAAAGGTTTCATGATAAATTGCCACTTTAGGAGTATAGATTGTAGCAGGCCGTAAAAATTAAAGAACTAACTATTACCTATAACTTGGTTATGATTCAGAAGCAAGACAAAAAATTATAAAATAGACACTAATTCATACTTATATGAGAACAAAATCAGGGTATTATCATTAGAAATGAATTAAGTATTACCAGTTCAGTATGATGGGTAATTTTAGTTATATTAGTATATAAAGAGACTCGACAATATCAGAAAATCAAATAACACACATTGCGATATTCACAACCTTTTGAGATGTTAGCTATTGAAGCTATTGAATTGTAGCAATAACAACGAACGAAACAAATATTAATCGGCTTTCCCTCTAGCAACGTTCGAGTAAGAAACCTACAATGACAAACACCAAATCAAAATAATTAACTTTTTTTGTATAGAGATCGAAGAAAGCCCCTCACCCAAAACAAACATCAATTCAAAACCCTACAAACGAAAATTGCTAGCATTAACACAAAATCTATCAAATCAATAGTGTAGGACCATGTGAAGGGTGGTCAATACAATCAGTCTCACAATGAGAATAGATTTAAAACACTTAACAATTCAAATGGGAAACCAGGTTTGAGTATGATGATATTAAGAACACAAGTAAGTAGTGAGACAGAACTAAGAACAAGAACAAACAAGTATGGTTTTCAAGGATGTTGTATATTGCTCTCAAGTTCTATTACAAGCGTTACAAAGCATATTCAAATTACAAGGACCTGGGACACTTTATACTACATCCTACAATCATCAATACTTAGAAAGACAGTTGGAAACACTAATCTACATAACAAGATCAATATAGAGTCAAAAGGCAGATTGTCTTTTGACTAGTGACTATGACATGCCATACTCACATCCTTTTCTAATATAAAAAGGTTTACAGGTATAAAAGTAGAAAGTTACAGACAAAGACCTTATTCTACTGTTTACAAAAGCATGGACTTTTCACCAACTCATACAAGTTGGTGAGTCTTCAGAGTTGCAACGAAAAGTGTGTCAGCTTTATGTAAAGTAGATCAGAGAAAGCATGTCTTCTCCGTCTTTGGAAGAAATCAGTCTTCACAGCAAAGTGGCTTCGGAAGACTTTGTCTCGAAGCTCCGAAAGACTTCATCTTTGGCTTCGGAAGATTTGGACTTTGGCTTCGGAAGATTTCACACTTAGAGTCTTTTCTGATGTAGAGTGTAAAACTTCTGAAGCAACTTCTACCTTGTACGTCCAGTGCATGCATGGAGGAAGACCCTTGGTTGTTTTGGCTTCTTTGGTTGCATCAGCCTTATAATCTTCTGATATTACCTTACAAACTCCCCCTAGGCAACTTGAAATCAGCCTTAAAGACATGAATTTCTTCCGAAGACAACTTGAAATCTTCCGAAAGAAAATATGTTTTTGAAAAATTTCAAAAATCTAAGAAATATCATTAAAAATTTTTCTTCCAAAATAAACTGGACTTATGAAGGTGATAAAATAGACAACTTAGGACACACAGGTTTTAGAAATAAAGTTGATTTAAGTTTTAAGAAAATCTACTCAAAGTTAATCATCCAATAGTTGATACAAGATATTTGAATCTCTATTCATCAAAAGCTTTAGTGAACAGATCAGCATATTATTCATTTGTGTTAACTTTGACTAGTTTGATTAATCTCTCCTCAAAGTTATCTCTAATCAAAGGATACATGATATTGATGTGTTTGGTCCTTGAGTGCTACACAGGATTCTCTGTAATAAAGATAGCACTGTTGTTGTCTATATGGATGGGGGTCTCTTTGAAGTTGAATCCATAGTCCAGCATCTGATTCTGAATCCAAAGCATTTAAGAACAGCAGCTTGCAGCAGCAATGTATTCAGCTTCAACAGTTGATGCAGAAACACAGGATTGTTTCTTGCATTTCCATGAGACAATCCTTCCACCAAGGAATTGACATCCCCCTGATGTAAACTTTGCAGTTATGTTGCAGCCACCATAGTCGCTATCTGTATAAGCATATCGATTGAAGTCAGAACTCTTTGGATACCAAAGGCCAAGCTTTGGAGCACCTTTGAGATATCTAAGAATCCTCTTGACAACAACCAGGTGTAACATCTTGGGATTGGCTTGATATCTTGTACAGATGCATATGGCAAACATGATATCAGGCCTGCTGGCTGTGAGATACATAAAAGACCCAATCATAGCCCTGTAAAGATGTTCATCCACACACTCCCCCTCAAGATCGGGTCCAAGGGAGTGGTTTCTGGCTATGGGTGTCTTAGCGACCTTAAAATCAGTCATGTTGAATCTTGTAAGTATGTGTTGTACATATTTTGACTGACTTATGAAGATGCCATTATCAACTTGCTTCACTTGAATTCCCGGAAAGAAATTGAGTTCCCCATGGCACTCATTTCAAATCTATTCTTCATCAGCCTCTCAAAGTCTTTGTAGAGCTTTGGATCAGTGACCGGAATATAATGTCATCCACATATACTTGAACCAGCATTAAGTCATTCCCTGTTCCTTTGATGAAGAGAGTTCCATCTATAGTACCCCTCTTGTAACCATGATGACAGAGATACTGAGATAGTGTCTCATACCACTTTCTTGGAGCTTGGTGCAGCCCATAAAGAGCTTTATCAAGCTTGTAGATATAATCAGGATGATTTGGGTCTGCAAAGCCAGGTGGTTGTTTGACATACACCCCTTCATTAATCACCCCATATAGAAAAGCACACGTGACATCAAGTTGGTAGACTTGGGAATCCTTGGATGCAACAAAAGCCAGGAATATTCTTATAGCTTCAAGTTTGCCACAAGAGCAAAACATCTGTGTAATCAATTCTCTCTTCTTGTGTGTACCCTTGAACAACTAGTCTTGCATTGTTCTTGATGACAAGTCCTCTATCATCCTTCTTGTTCCTAAAAACCCACTTGGTTCCTATGGTAGTCTTCCCATGAAGAAGAGGACATAGGTTCCAAACCTTTGTTTTTTGAATTGAAGCAGCTCCTCTTGCATTGCTTTAACCCAGCTTCCATCTTTCAAAGCCTCATCAACTTTCTTTGGCTCTACTTGGGACAAGAAGCAAGAGTATAGACAAACATTTTTGTCATGGGTTTGTCCTCTTGTTCTCACCCCTGTATCAACATTTCCAATGATGTTTGTGGTGGGGTGTGACTTGTGGATCCTGAGTTGAGGGATCACAGCAAGTTGATTGGAAAGATCCAAATTAGAGAAATTTAGATCTAGCAATGGATTATCACCCACCACATCAGCACACTTATCAAGTGAGACTTGATCCAATGAGTGTGTGACATCATTTATGTTGTTTTCTATGGAGTGGTTATCAGCATCAAGAAATTCTTGATCACTGTCACCACCTCCATTTCCTCCTACATTTGAAGCTCCTTCACCTGAGTTTTGACCCTCTGAGCTAGAATTTGAAGGCATCTTAGATGTATCAGCTGAATTTGTCATGTTTGTACTGATAGGATCTTCATTTGCAGGGTTAGTCACCACTGGAGCTCAAGTAGTATTCTTGCTTGGTCTTCTCAGCTCAAATCTTAGGTCAGGATCTCCTATTGATATGTTACCTGTAGATCCTGAAACATCCTCACAAGACTTGTTAAAACAGTTGGTAACTAAATCAAGATCAAATAGACAATCCGGACCAGAACCTTTCACACTGGGAGTGTGCTCATTGAAGGTCACATTGGCTGACTCCTCAACTACGCTAGTTCTGATATTGTATACTCTAAAAGCCTTAGCTTGAGAAGAGTATCCTATAAAATGTCCATCATCTGATTTCTCAGCAAACTTGGCTACCTGATCTTTGGTATTCAAGATGGTACAGGGACATCCAAATGACCTGAGGAAACCAATGAATGGTCTCCTTTTATGCCACAGCTCATAAGAAGTTTTACCATGAGTCTTAACTACTAAAACTCTGTTCTACACATAGCAGGCTGTGTTAACAGCCTCTGCCCAGAAGGTTATGGGCAGTTTAGAGTCAGACAGCATGGTTCTTGTAGCCTCAATAAGTGTCCTATTTCTCCTCTCAGCAACACCGTTTTGCTGAGGAGTCCTGGGAGCACTATATTGTCTTGTAATACCCTTTTCATCATAAAATGTATCAAGGATTTGGTTCTTAAATTCTGTTCCTTAATCACATCTTATGGTCTTGACCTTGTGATCAGATTGATTCTCAATTTTCAAAATAAAGTTCTTCAAGATCTTAGGAGTCTCATTCTTAGTTCTAAGGAGAAAGACCCAAGTGAATCTTGTGAAATCATCTGTGATCACTAAATAATATGAGGTCCATCCTAAACTCATTACACTGGTGGGGCCAAAAAGATCCATGTGTAATAAGTGTAGGGGAGTAGTGATAGAGTTCCTTTCCTTTGGCTTGTGAGACACTTTGTGTTGCTTCCCTTTCTGGCATGCAACACAATGATCATCACTTGTAAACTCTTTTTTTGGCATTCCAGTTACCAAATCATTCTTAATTGATTTATTCATGTTCTTAAAGTTTACATGGCATATTCTTTTATGCCAGAGGAAAGACTCATCACTATTTTCTTTAGATAGAAAGCAAGAAACCTCTCCCGAGGGAGATGTTTCCTGTAAGTCCATCTTGTACATGTTCCCTTTCCAGGGGGCTCTGAGCAGGATATGCTCTTGAGGAATGATCACCCTGGGCTTGAGAACAATACATTCATTCTCAGTAAAGAGCATGTTATGTCTCTGATCACAAAATTAGGATACACTCAGTAGATTATACCCAAGCTCCTTAACAAAATTTGCCTTCTCAATGGTGAGCTTACCATTTGTGACCATGCCCCTTCCGGTGATGTAACCACCAGCATCTCCTCCAAAAGCATCTGGTCCTCCATCAATTTTCTCAAAATTGTGAAGCAGAGAACCATTGCCAGTCATGTGCCTGGAACAGCCACTATCAATGATCCACACATTTCTCTTGGTCTTTGGTTGTTCCTGCATAAAAAAAAGTGGTTAGTTACACTTGGAAACCCAAGCCTCTTTGGTCTTGAACTTTTCAAAGTGATCTGAAGACAATGTAACAGTAACTGATCCTATATTCAAGCTTCGAGGATCATTAGTTGCTCTAGATGAAGAACTTTCAGTCACCAAGTCTTTCTTCATCTTCCACACCATCTTCAGAAGATTGGACTTGACCTTCAACAGCTCGAAAGTTTCAACAACTTCTGAAGTTTTGGAGACTGGACCTTCGGAAGATCTTGCTTTAACTGCAGTATGCTTCAGTACTAAAAACAAGTAAGTAGTAAGACAGAACTAAGAACAAGAATAAACAAGTATGGTTTTCAAGGATGTTGTATATTGCTCTCAAGTTCTATTACAAGTGTTACAAAGCATATTCGAATTACAAGGACCTGAGACACTTTATACTACATCCTTCAACCGTCAATACTTAGAAAGACAGTTGGAAATACTAATCTAGAAAATAAGATCAATGTAGAGTCAAAAGGCAGATTGCCTTTTGACTATTGACTATGACATGCCATAGCTCACATCCTTTTCTAATATAAAAAGGTTTACAGGTACATGTTAGGCCCCGTTCCCGAGACGCTTACAGTCGGTCAATCATCGTATAATACATTTAAAACAAATCATTTGCAGCAGAATTAAAACTTTTTATTCATGATTAAAATCATGTCAATATATCAAATCATTCATTTACATGTCAAAATTTTGTTAACACAATAATCATTCCCAAAAATGTGGATGCCAGATGCAAATCATTCCCAGTGGCTTATGCATCCATGCCTGCACCTCCTCAGCATCAAACGATTACCTGCCAACTATTATGCATACAAAAGTCAGTTATGTTGAGTGAGTTCTAGTTTATAATTAAAATACTTTACTTTTCGTTAAAATATATCCTTTACTTTCGTTCATGATCACATATCGTACGTACATCTTGATAATAATTATTATTATCTTATCATCATCATTCATAATCGTTCGTTTTCATACTTTCTTTCGTTCTTTCACTTTAATCTAGATCCTGTCATAGGCTACGCCTCATCGTCATGCATGAAGCAACTTCTGTCTTGGGGTCGAGCGACAAGGATCCCGTTTTCATACGTCTTGATCAGTCACAAAGACTGACCCCCCTGTGTGCATCCTCATGGGTTAGCTAAACCGCACACAGTTGAGCTAACAACTCATCAATGAGTTATGAACCTCCTTTCAATTTGCTTGCAAGACTTTCATTTATTCATTACGTTCCACTGTCATCATCGTTATCTTTCACTTTCGTCACATAATACTTTACTTACATAATCTTACATATCAAGTAAAGTCACATCATAAAACATATAGTTTTAAAGAGTCGTTTAACGTGACAAGATAACACATCACACATAACAGCTTAGCATGCAAAAACTTAACATACATCAATAACATCTCGCGCGAGAACCACATATCGTGCGAGAACTTACAAGTTGCATGAGAACTACCTGTCGTGTGAAAACATGCATATCGCATGAAAACTACACCTTTCGAACTAGAACTTCCCATAATTCAAAATCTTAACGTACATCAAAACTGCTCGCATGAAAACTACAGGTTTTCCCCGCCCAATCACAACTTATCACGTCTAAGGCTGTTCTAACATGCAAACACCTTAACAATATCATACCAAGCATGAACAGGAACATTCAAACGTCTAGTATGCATAATAGCCCCAAAACATAAAAACTTACGTAAAAAGGGGACTAGAAACTCACCTCTTGAAGTTCTAACACAAACACAACCTTCCAGAAGTCTTTGCGGAGTGAAAACAACATAACCATGCGTTATATTCTTCAATAATCCATTCTTAGTACATAACACGAGTTACTATACGAGTTACATACCTTAAACACTTGGATTCTTCACTTTCTCTCTCTACGCAGCCAATTTCTCTCTCTAGCAGCTGAACTTTTCGCGCGAAATGGAATCAGACTGGGTGTTCTCAGCTATTTATACCCAGCTAAGCTTATCGCATGAACTCCTCGCGCAAGAACTTCCTTTCGCGCGAGAACTTCATCTACCTTCTTTTTCTTCAGAATTTTCGGGCGTTACAGTATAAAAGTAGAAAGTTACAGACAAAGACCTTATTCGACAGTTTACAAAAGCATGGACTTTTCACCAAATCATACAAGTTGGTGAGTCTTCAGAGTTGTAGCGGAAAGTGTGTCAGCTTTATGTAAAGTAGATCAGAGAAAGCATGTCTTCTCTGTCTTCAGAAGAAATCAGTCTTCACAGCAAAATGGCTTAGGAAGACTTTGTCTCTGAAGCTTTGGAAGACTTCTTCTTTGGCTTCGGAAGATTTGGACTTTGGCTTCGGAAGATTTCACACTTAGAGTATTTTCTAATGTAGAGTGTAAAACTTCCAAAGCAACTTCTACCTTGTACGTCCAGTGCATGCATGCAGGAAGACCCTTGGATGTTTTGGCTTCTTTGGTTGCATCAGCCTTATAATCTTCTGGTTTTACCTTACAAATCGGCTTAGGGTTCAAGAGATGAAGAGAGATGATCGGTAAAAGAGGTTAAGTGTTCTAAACTATGAAACCCGGTATTTTTAGGTCATTTTCCGACTAACATGATTATTATTTTCTGATCATGCATGCATGCATTTAATTATGTATGAATAAATGCGTCAATTATTGTACTAACCTCTATGTAACGGTAATTCGAAGAATTGTCGGATCACACACGAGTCTTGTCCCTGAACGTTGGTGATTTGTCAAAATAACATTTCTGATAAATATAATTGATTTTAAATGATATGTTATTGATTATATAATTAAATGATTAGCTTTGTTGTGAAAATTGTGTTTTTTTGAACATTACGTAATATCGTGTTAAATAGTTTTTACAAGTTAATTGTTATAAAAGTTACCTTAAAACAATAAAATGAATATCATTACATGTGTTTGAGTTTAGTTAGCATAGTGTGATTGTTTTCGCTTTTTGCTATAGAAAACCTGATCGCGTAACACTTGGCTAAATTTTATAAATTTTAAGGGCTAGTTATAAAAATAAACAAAACCCTAAACCCCCCACCCTCATTTTGGCCGTACCCATTCCTCCTTTTTCTCTAGTTTGTGCAAACCCCTAGAACACATGCACACTCCTTTACATTTTGATTCTTGAAATTGGTGCATCCTAGAAGCTTTAGTACACGTTTATTTGTGATTACCAGTAAGTTTATGACATCTTTCATCCTCTTTGATCATCTATGTTCTTGAAACCCTAAATTATCCAAACACACATCAAAACTATTTATTTTGTCAAATTGAATATGTAATATTATGTGATTCTAAGATGTTAGTACAGATTAGAATTGCTGAAAAATCGAGTTTAGGTTGTAAACTAAGACTTACTATTAGTAGAAACTTTAATTCGGGGATTTCATATGAAATGAAATTTAGTTGCGATATCAATGTTATGATGTTAGTTGATTCTTATAGATGAACTTTGGTGTTTTGAATTTATGAAATTGGCTCATTTTTCGTACACTTAGTATTATTAGTAACTTTTTCAGCAAGTTATGCAGGACCGGTTAAGGGATGGTCAATACAATCAGTCTCACAATGAGGAGAGTGTTAGAACACTTTACAGATCAAATGGAGAACCGGGTTTATGTAAATGATATTAAGAACACAAGTAAATAATGAGACAAAACTAAGAACAAGAACAGAGTAATATGGTTTTCAAGGTTGTTGTATATTGCTCTCAAGTTCTTTTACAAGTGTTACAAAGCATAAAAAGAAATACAAGGACCTGAGATACTTTATACTACATCCTACAGCTGGCCATAGTTTGTAGACCAGCTAGAAACATTAATCTAGACAGCAAGATCAATGTAAAGTCAAAAGGCAGATTGCCTTTTGACTAGTGACTATGACATGCCATAGCTCACATCCTAATATATTATAAAAAGGATAAAAGGTACAAAGTAGGAAGTTACAGACTCAAGACCATAATCTATAGTTTACTAAAGCATGGACCTTTTCACCAACTTGTATAAGTTGGTAAGCCATCAGAGTTGCAGCGGAAAGTAAGTCAGCTTTATGGAAAAGTAGATCAGAGAAAGCATGTCCTCTCTGTCTTCGGAATAAATCAATCTTCACTTCATTGACTTTGGAAGACTTTGTCTTTGAAGCTTCATAAGACTTCATCTTTGGCTTAGAAAGATTTGGTCTTTGGCTTTGGAAGATTTTACACTTGGAATAATTTCTATGATGAGTGTAAAACTTTCAAGTAACTTCTACCTTGTACATCAGTGCATGCATGCAGGAAGCTCCTTGGTTGTTTTGAATTCTTTGGTTGTATCAGCCTTCTAATATAACCTTACTAACTCCCCCTAGGCTGATGCTACCAAAACAGAGAAGTTATTCAGATATTGACAGTCCTCATTAGGATTAAGACCATACCTTTATTCATCATCTGATCAGGATCCCTCAGACTCTCATAATGTCTTCTCATGTCATGGAGATCATGTAGAGGAAGATCAAGCATGTCTTGCCAGAAATAGGCATCTTGACCTCTTTGATCTCTGATGACATACCACCTGTCTGGATTAGCAACAAAAGTCCAGGACAAGATGGGTCTTCCAGTTGCAAGAGGCTCTACTTGAGTTGGAGTTGGTTGACCAGCCTCTTCTTGCACTACCTCAGGATGCTCTGACTCATCTTGAGATATAGAGGTGGATGCCTTGGTCTTCTTCTTTGAAACACTCTTCATGGCCATCCTTTTCCTCCTCTTTGAAGTCTTTAACTGAGAGGACTGGTCTTCATCACCAGGTTGTTCTATTGTGTCTCTTTCAGTTGGGTTCTCTTCTCTCACAGGTTCAAAAGGAGAGTGAAGAGGACCCGCTGTGGATCAGAAGATAAAGTTGGCTGAGATTCAGCTCTAGGTCCAGGTTGTGTTGTCTTAGGGGGTTCAACCTTGACCTCAACTTCAGGTTGAGCTGGACTTGGTGGAGAATGCAAGTCAACAAGCTCTCCTTTCTTAATCTTTTGATTAATCACCTTGATGTGCTCATCCATAGTGGATAGAGACATTGGACCACACCTCCTTCCGGAGAATCCATATAACTTCAAGAAGCTTATCATCCTTTGTCTGTTAGTAGACTTCTTTTGGCTCTTTTGGATGATGGCTCTTGACTTTGCAGCTTCTTCCTTTAGTTTTCTCTTAGCAGCCTTTTGTTCCTTGATGACTTGTTGCTCTAGCTGCTTGAGATACTCAAATTCAGCATACTCATATGATAAGGGAAGAAGTGCAGATGCCTAATAGAGTCCTGTGGCACTCAGGTAGTTGATCATCTTCAGTCTATCAGCTTCCTTGTCTACCTGAGGTTGTGTAGTTTTCACAGCCTCTGTCTCAGGACTTTCTTGAACTGGGGAGAGGGTAGGAGCATGCTTGTAGAGCCTTTTTGTCTCCTTTCTTCCATGTTTTTGAGGAGCAATGCTGTATCCTCCACCTTCTTTCTCTCCTTGGACAACTCCTTATCAGCCAGTTCATTTAGTTCATCTAAGGGGAGAGAGAGTAGTTCATCCACATTGTAGTTTCAGGTCCCCAAGTAGTTTATCATGGCTGCCCTCAACTCATCATTCTGAGTATTTGGCCTGGGGGCAGCCCTGATGGCAATTTCCATGAAGCCTGGAGACCCTCTTGAACTTTCTCCCCTTAGCTTCCTCTTCTCTCTCTTTCCTCCTCCTCAATCTCCTTAGAAGTCAGTTTCCTTTTCTCTTTGTCACTCACAGGCCTTGGTGACTCAGGGTGGAGAGAGATTTGGACTTTATTGCTTGATTCAGCAGTCAAGCTCTGGCCAGAGAGAGGTTGTGAAGCACCTTCACCAGCTGGTGCCTTACTGAGGGTAATGGGTGCTGAAGAAGTTCCTGTCTCAAGGTTCACATGTTCAACTTCTGGGCCTTCAGTCAAGGCTTCCCCTTCAAAGCTAATCTTAGGGTGCACCTCAACATCCAGTTAACCAAAAGTCTTACCTGCTAGCCTCTGTCTATATAGTCTTGACCTCAGCTTGTATTCTTCAAACACCCTTTCTTGAATCCTATCTGCTAATCTTACAGCTTGTCTATTTTGACTTGGGTTGACAAGTGGAAGATCAATCAGATGGATGCTCAGGTTGAAAAAGTTTAAAATTTCCTGTTGACCATGAGATCTAGAGATGACTAGAGCTCTTCTATCAGTGTCATACCTCATCCCATGATTGGATTCTCAGAGTGAGGAGATGGGGTAGGCATAGCTCTAGGAATACCCTCCTCAAACAAACTTTGTATGAGTGAGTCCATATCCATGTAGACTTGAGGAGGTTGCTGAGTATGGACAATTACAAGTGAGGGTGGTGAATTCTCAAAGTCTATACTCTGTGAAGAACTCCCAGGTTTTGTGATTGTTTGGACTTTCTCCCCCTTTTTGGTAGCATCACCTTCTTGCATAGGTGAGCTTAGGGTTAGGCCTGTCACATGCACAAGTTCTTGTGGACCTGGTTGAGTTCTCCTGAGTAGTCTTTCAGCTAACTTGCCCTTGAGATCGGTGATCTCAAGTTGCTAGTCATTGACCCTCCTTTGTAAGACAGTCACCTGAGATTCCAGGTGACTTATCTTTGAGACTAAATAGGTGCATGTTTTTTTTTTCCAAATTTTGCACCTTTTGTTTCAGATTCCCCTTATCTTCATCAAAAGAATCATGGAGGGATGAGAGAATAGGACCAAGGTCTTCTTCCTCATCACCAGCACTTTGTTCTTGGCTGCTGGATTTCCCCTACACCATGACAGCTTCAAGTGAAGTGTTAATGGGCTGGGTTGCCATGCTTAAGGTCTTAATGATGTAGTCACTTGCTGAAGTGAGAGCCTCTTCCATATGGACCTCCTGAACAGGTTCAGGGAGATCCACCTCAGTAGTAGGTGGATGATGTGGGCTAGACATGGGAGAAACATGAGTACTCATCTCTCCTTGAGCAGGGGTGGAGAAGAGAGACTCATGATACTCACTGAAGCCCATGTCTTCATCATCATAGAATTCAAGGTTTGGGATTGGTTGGTTTAGATCAAGAGGTTGGGGATGATAACTGTCCCTTGAAAGTTGTTTACTAGATTTTTGAGACTCTGAATGTAGGCTTAAGGCTGTGGGGGTTGTGAGCTCATCAGGCTGAGCATGAGGAACCTTAGCACTGATCATTGGTGAGATGGGAGTGGTTTGCTCCTCAGGAGTAGTGGGAGCACCAGTGTCTACTTCCTCCTATATGGGTGATGATATAAGGGCCTCCACAAATTGAGTAGAATATGCAGGGGTTTGTTTGGATTTTCTTTGGTAGGTGATGGTTATTTTTGGCTATATAGTTGGTTGGGAAGTAGAAGGTGTGGGTTCAATACTAGCTGGTGCTGCTAGATTATCACCTTAAGCAATGATTTAACATTTTTGGGACAAGGGCTGTTTCTATCCCTGAGAAGCCAACAGTTGGCTTCCTTATAGTCTTGAAGATGTCGGGCTTCATCTATCCTATTTGGAAAGGAAAAATCACCTTCTACATCATCTAGCTAAAGGTGAGTGTTTATGGAGGCTGGAGTGATAAAGATTGTCCTCCCCTACACTGTGTCAGACAGTGCCTTCTCCCCATCCATGATGACCACTTGGCAGGTCCTCCAAAATTCCAAAAGCTGATCCTCATAGAGTGGAGGATCAATGGTGAGGGAGGTGAAGTAGTTTGACAAAGAAAGGTAACGACAAACCTCTGAGAAACCAGGATCTTTCTCAGAGTATAACAGAGCAACTTGATTATTTTGCCTGTCAAGATGCATGGAGAAATCAGGTTGGTTTCTGCCTTGTATTCTTCAAACACCCTTTCTTGAATCCTATCTTAGTTTATAGGTTAAGTTTCATGCATGTTTAATAGATGATGATTGGTATATAGTGATTAGAACATAGGGAATAGTTAGATCATGAAAAACATTTTATATAATCATTCTTTCTCTTTTTGGTAACTTTCTTGAAATGGTGAATTGTATGATGAAAGCTATACGTGTAGTGGTTTGTATAATGATTGAAATTGTGTTTGTATGATCATAGGAACATGTTAGGAAGTTATGTTGTAGGTTGTACAACTTGTGATCAAACGTTTCTATACATGGAAACTTTATACGTGATGATGTCCTGGAGGTTCTTACTTGCTATGGTTGGTAATTAGGTTGCATTTTTGGAGTCTCATGTACGTCAAACATTTAAACTGTGTTCATTTACATTAAATACTATCATTGGGAGCCATATTTTACGCATTACATTTTATGGTTTTTGCATTTACTTTACGCTTCTACATTGATTACTTTAAAACCGTAATTTACTCTGATGGAAGTAGCAAACGTTTCATTTTAAATTTATATAGTTGCATCAACATGACCAATGGCTGAGATCCAAGTTTGTCACGCCCATCGTGATAGAACCTCATAGGTGCAATTTGAGGGTGTGACACAAATAATCGCCTCTTAGGTAAGTATGACATTGTTCACACATGTAGAAGCAAAAAAAAAATAGAGAATGGAAGCAAACTTGGAGGCAGAATCACTTGAGAAGAACTTCTGATGAAGAACATGCAAAGAATGAAGACGACGATGAGATTGGGAAGATGCGGGAGGCTACGATTGAAAGTGGCAACATAGATGATTGTGAGAATTAGGGTTTCAATATGGGTTATAAGGCTTATATAGGATCCATTTCCGATTTCGGGTTTAAAAAGTAGCAGGTCTTGAGGTTCGCACTCTTACAAAATGTGTGAGGAGGTTTAGAGGCCTTATAGGCTTCCACGTGTACAAATGGAGCTTCAAAAATATGCCATGTGGCAAATCAAATGTTGGTATATTATGATAGTGAGATCTAGAAATCTACATAACTTAGAGACATATAAGAAAATCAAACTTGGGGTTAAGTAATCAAAAGTCAAATTGCATAACCTTAGTCATGCATCATTTGGGTTGTTAAGTTTCCGCCAATTAACTGTCAAACAAAGTGTTAGAATCAACAAGTGCATTAAAGGATAAAGCTTGCCATACTCAAACATAATGTGTTCTAACATCCAAACAATCATTAACTAACACATTAGTATCATTAAAATTTATAACATACACTAATCTTTGTTTAAATTTCCTTTTCAGGTTTGTAGATAAAAAGAAATTTTTTGCAAGTGTCTGCAGCGGATGAACAACTTTCCACAGCGGATGAACAAGAGTCTACAGCTGATGAAGAAAAGCTTCTAAGTGTCTACAGCGGATGACCAAAGCATACATAGCGGATGTCTAGTCCACAGCTGATGAACTATCCACAGAAGATGTTCATCCACAACGGATGAACACTCCATATCGGACATCTATCAAGTCAAGCACACATCAAGTGTTCATAGCAGACAGCATCCAAGACATAGCGAACAACTTATTAAACATTCACAGCAGATGACTGATCATGCACAGCGGACAGTCATACATTCACATCGGACGACTTAGACTTAGGATTTTTATGTAATGTTTGTTTACATAAGGGTATTTTTGTAATTGTAGGTAGCTATCTGTATAGGCTATAAATAGCATAATACCCTAATCCTTTGTAAGCTTTTGAACAATCAATACAAACAAGCATTTTTCTTCTAAGCATTCAATCACTAGCAATCACACAATCATACACACACACACACATATACTGATATCATATCTTTAATCATGGGTTTTCGCACCATGAATATTGATTGTTGAATACAATATAACAATCTATTGTTACATTTGTTGGGAGATTTGAAAAGATCCTTGGGGGAATCCATCTGTTTATGCTTGTTTATAAGTTCATAATCAGCTTGTTTGGATTTCATCAGGTGGTATTAGAGCCTTGGCTCAAATCAAACACTGATTTTCAATCCTCTCATTCAATAACATGATATCTGTGGTTCATTAGCTTCATATCATACATTTAGAGCTGGAAATCAACATAAATTCTTCTTTTACATAATACATTCAAAAAATGTTCAAAAACATGAGTTAATCATCTGTTTTCGTTCATTTTGAACAAGATTATGTGTTTTTGTTGCTAACCAAGCTCTCAAAATCATTCATACACTGTTTTGAAACAGAAACATCATAAAAATCATTGAAACCTCATCAGTTTCTAAGGATTTTCGATAAAACAATATACGGATACTGTTCTATCAAGTTTTCATCAAACAAACACTGATTTTAATACTTTGAATCCATTCATTGTATTTAAACATCATATTTGAGTTGTTCTACACTCAAATCAGGCGATATATTATCTTCAAACAACAAACCAATTGTTGTTTTACTGAAGTTGTTACAACCTCCAACAAACCCTAGGATAAACCCTAGTTTTTGCTCACTCACAAACCTTCATAATCTCCGATGATTGTGTTGGTTCATCATAATCTTCTTTTGAATTTTTGAAAAAGTCACTTTTTGATCCAAAAAGTTCACTTTTTAAAACAAATTAAGGTTTTGACTTTGTTGACCTGACATCATTTAAGGGTTTTAACTGATTGACATTCCTCAAACAGAATATTCCCTTTGATAACTGAGACTTAATAGTGACTTTAGCTAGGACATTAATTAATTAAAATGAGTTAATTCCTTTTATTCAGTAAATCAAATTAAAAAGTGATATCATTAACAAACAAATCCTAGTGACCTTAGGATAAATTCAATTTAGCACCGTGCTAAATCAACAAACATATTTTAAACTTAACTGTTTAAGTTAAATCAAATTTAAAATTTAACACAAATGTCTGATGAAATTTCAGGATCAAATAGTGGTCTCAAACCACCAAGACTCAAGAACAAAGCAGATTTCCAACAATGGAAAATTATGTTCAGAAATTGGATTATTTTTCAAGACCCGGACCTATAGACATCCATAACCGAGGGACCATACATACCATTAACTCTTGGTCCAGACTATAACATACAAAAGCCATTAAGCTTAAAAAGTGTAGCTGGTGATGACCTCAAGAAGGTCAAAATAGACATGAAAGCATACATAATATTGGTAATGACCCTACCATTTGAAATTTTGATAAGAGTTGAAAATTTCAAAACAGTTCATGAACTCTGGAAGGTACTTCACACCATGTGTGAAGGAAGTGAGGAGATAAGGGAAATCAAAAAGGAGAAATTGAGGACCCAATATGAAACTTTCCACCATGTTCAACTAGAATCCATACCACAACAGCTTCACAAATTTGTTCAACTGATCAATGAGATGATAGTCTATGGTCTCAAATATAAATCTATGGAGATCAACAAAAAGATGTTGCACACACTGCCAGAGAGCTGGACTTAGTCAGTCTCTCTGATGAAAGCAACATTGGATCTTGAAGCATTATCTCTAGATGCACTAGTGGCCAAAGTAGAGGCACTAGAACTAGATGAAAGATCCAGGAATAACAGTACAATTAGACATGTGGAATCATACAAGTTCAAGGAACTTCAACAAACAGACAGTGCATTCTTGACCTACACTGGTGAAGATAAAGATGAAGAATATTTGGATTCAAGTGAAACTTCTTTCTTCTCTGCTCCTGAATCATCCAACAACAAACAAAAGTCTAAGAAGACTGGTGTTCATGCTTCCTATGAAGCAACACATGAAATCAAACAACATCCTCACACTTCCAGCTCTAGCAAACAACACCCAGCAAAGGCTCAAAACATTCATAAATTTGAGAACCAATGTATGCATTAACAATCATATTGCAAAGTGAGGAGCAAAAGGCAGCTTTTGCAGCCTTTTCAACAAGCTTTGAAGCCTATCTAGGAGCTAACCTCATACCATCACAGATCATACAGCAAGACTTGGATGAATTGCCTTCTGATATGGTTGAAGAAATGGATCTTCAATGGTCAATGGCAATGATTGCATACAGATCCAAGAAGTTCCTACAAAGGAACAAGGGGTTAAGCATGGATAAGAAAACCAAGATTGGTTTTGATAAAACAAAAGTGAGATGCTATAACTGCTAACTCTATGGACACTTCTCTAGAGAATGTCAACAACCTAGATTTGATAGAAACAACTAACAAACACAAACCTCAAGTAGCTATCACATAAACAAACAAATTCCACCTTCGATCAGCATTCCCACTGCACCAACACCACCTCAAATCACACAGTACAGCCCCAATCAACACTCAAAGTCATCTGTAATGATTATCAAACAAGATGGTGAGTGTGATTAGAGCATGTATGAGGCAGAGGTATAATCTCCTGACCATGCCCTCATGGCAAACATAGAGGATAAAATTGCATAAATTCCAAAGGATGTAAGGGAGAATCTATGTTCCCAAGCATGCATTGACGAAGTCACATGATACAGAGAGCATGCAGATCAACTTTCTAAGAAAGTGATTGAAACAAACATTTTAAATAACAGTTCAAAATCTAAAGAAAAACAATATAAGCTTAAAATTTTGCCACTAAAAAATGATTTGGACAAATTGTTGTCTGAAAAACAAATACTGGCAGCTCAAGTAGAGCAACTCTCTGAATCATTGACTCATAAAAAACATTACAGGCTGAAACTGAAGTGAAACTTCAAAATTTTCGGTGAGTAACAAGAAGTTTGAAGAGGTTCTTGCTCAGTAAAGGGCATTAAAGACCCTTTAGGTTTATGATATAATAAGGTCAACCCACCTTATAATGACAATTATATTCCACTACATGATTCCATGACCAACAAACAGGGTGAGTCTCTTGACCCACATGACAGGACTGATGACCCAAAACAATCATCATCATCATCATCAAACTCGTCATTAATATCCAAAGCATCTTTGATAAAATTTGTTAAGAGTCAAACACCTTCACAAATATAATCAACTAATTTTTATCAAGGAGAAATAATGAGTTTAATGAACAAACAACTGATGAAGACGATGTTGATCTATTGAATGACGAGTCAGATCAACCAATTACTGAAACTACAAAAGTATCAAGTGTGGTTGATACACCAAAAAAACAAACAAAGTAGACACAAGGTTTTGACATTTGCTCTGGTGGAAGACAAATTGGATCTTCACTGCCTCTCCTAAACAAACAAACAAAGGAAAAGGCAAAGCTCCCATTCAAGCAAAACAAACAATAGTAACTTTTGATGTACCTTTAAAATCAAATTTAAAATCAAAAGTTATTAACCAACAAGGCAATGCAAATTTACCATACTATGAGTGGTGTGATCAATACACTCACACCACAGAAAAATGAAAATATAGTAAATATTGCAAGTACTGTAACATGAACAATCACAGTACTAAATCTTGCCATTTTCACAATTATTGTTCAATTTATGAAAGCAACAATCACAGCACTACTAACTACTTTTTTATAAGAAAAACAAGAAGCAAAACAAACAGCCTCAAGTTGAGAAATCAACTAAGAAACCAACAGTTGTTCCTAACAAGAACAAAGGAAGAGTACCATGACAAACTCCTCATCAAAAAGTTGTTTTAAATAATGATAAAACTTTTTATGAAAACTTTAAACAATCAAACAGGAGACATAAGTCGCAGAATGGACAACAATCAAACATTAGCATTCAAAGGAGAAGAGCTCAAAGCACTTCTCCCGACAAAGCTAAAACCATTCAAAGGAAATCTAGTGTGACTAGAATTCCTAAACCATCAGACAATGCCACATTAGAAGAAATATGCATTATGGGAAAAGACGAAAAACCCAAGACCATCTTGGCTTGGGTTGCACCACCTATCTGATTTCCATGCTCTCAACAGGGACATCAAAGAAGGCCTGACAACATCTGGTATGTTGACAGTGGATGTTCGCAAAACATGACTGGTAATTGTTCCCTCCTTCGGGATTTTAAAAGCAAACATAGAGGAAATGTAGCCTTTGGAGGAGATAAGACAGGTGGAAAGATAACTGGTGAAGGAATAATATCAAATGGGTTGATCAGCTTTGAAAATGTCAACTACTGCTCCAACCTCCAGTTCAATCTTCTCAGCGTATCCCAAATCTATGATAAAGGATAGCCACCTTATTTGACTCTAACAACTACTACATTCTCAAGACGGGTTTTCAAATACCTAAAGATTGTATCCTTTTGAAAACCCCGTCATAACAACACATACATTTTTTGATATGAACACTGTTTCAGCATCAACCCCTAAAACATGTTTACTATCAAAAGCATCAGAAGATGTGTAACACTCGGAAATTTTAGAAAAAAAAGGAAAAGAAAAGTAAAGGAGCAAACAGGAAGTTATTTTAAAAGCAAGGGGTTAAAAGCGTGCAAGGGCCAAACTTGCACATAGTGAGGTTTAAAAGAAGTAGGGCCACCTATAACCTCTTTTCTTTCCTGCTTCCTTTGGTTCTATAGAGAGAGAGAAGCTCTCAACCGGTATTAGTAAGAGAAAGTGGAAGAAAATCTTCAAAAGGTAAGATTTCAAGGTGTTCTTCTCGGTTTTCAGCTGGGTTTGAGCTTCTGGACCGAGTTTCATATGTTTAGTGCTCGTTTTCATGTGCTTTAGGTGCTGGAACTTCAAGTGGGTTCTCGGGTTTGAGGTGTTCTACTTGAAAGCTGTTCAAGGTGAGTTCTAGATCCCCTCTTTTACTGGTTTTCTACGTGTTTGGGGCTGTTATGCATACTGGGTAGAAGGTTTTTCTAAACCAAAGCATGAATTTTAACATGATGTGCGACTGGGTGTTGGTGGTATATGTTTTTGGATGTTTTTCTAAGATGTGTATGATGTTTAGTATGTTCTAAGTGTTTAACATGCTAGATTTTTGCTAAGAATGTGTAAGAATGAGGATTGGGAACTGAATATAGCATAAGTTGCAACTGCAGTTTGGTTTAGTTCATCCGCATTTAGATTTGAATATTCGCATAAGCATTTTGTTCATGCGCATTTGCTACAGTGTTTAGGCACATTTGCTTCAGTCATCAGCATTTGGTTCTTGCGCACTTCCCTAGACACTTAGAATATTTTTGAAGACTTTCATTTGTTTTGGTCATGCGCATTTGCTACAGTGTTCATGCGCATTTGCTATAGTGTTTATGTGCATTTCTTTGGGACACTTAGAATATTTTCTGAGTATGTTCATCTGCATTTGTTCATCCGTATTTGTTCATCTGCATTTACTTTGTTCATCCGCATTTCTTTTGTTCATCCGAATTTCTTTTGTTCATCCGCATTTGTTAAGTTCATCCGCATTTCTTTTGTGACTTAGGATTTTCTGGAATTTTGGAAGTAGAGCTTAAGTGTTAAGAAATGAGGTTTTATTGTGGCTTATGCTTGTTTATGGTATGTATGCATTGTATGATGGTGATTGTTCTATATTATGTATATGATGTGACCTTACGTGGTATGTTATACTTATGTACGTTAGTAAAGTATTACGTAATAAAAGTGAAAGATAACGACTGACGAAAATGGAAGTATTTAATGATGGAGTCCTTATCGCTTACCCCGATACTGTGTCGTCTTTTGCTTGATGTGGGGGTTTATTTATAAACCCCAACATAGTATCGGCTTTTGCTTGATGTGGGGGTATAGCGGATGAGTTGTGAGAAGATCCTTGTCGCGTACCCCAGTACTGTGTCGGCTTTTACTTGACGTGGGGGTTTACTTATAAACCCCGGCACAGTATCGGCTTTTGCTTGACGTGGGGGTATAGCGTATGGCAGGATCTAGATAAAGGTGGAAGATATTAATGAAAGAAAGTGCGAATGATAAACGATGATGAAAGATAATAATTATTATCAAGATGTATGTATGAAGTGCGATCACATATGAAAGTAAATGAAATGTTTTAAACAGAAGTAAAGTATTTTAATATAAAACTAGAACTCACTCAGCGTCGCTGACTTTTGTATGCATAATAGTTGGCAGGTTACCGTTTGATACTGAGGAGGTGCAGGCATGGATACATCAGCTACTGGGAATGTTTTGAGTCTGGCATCCACATTTTGAGATAATATTGTATTAATACAATTTTTGATTATGTAATTTAAAGATATGATATATTGACATGTTTTTAATTATTAATGAAAAGTTTAAATTTCAACTGCAAAATGATGAATTTTATATTTTTATGCGATGATTGACCAACTGTAAGTGTCCCGGGAACGGGGCCTTACAAGATGTTTCCTTTTTATGGCACAAATGTTTGGGACACTCAAATTATAACAGAATGAATCAACTTGTAAAGGTTGACTTAGTAATAGGTTTACCACAAAAGGAATTCTTCTGTACAGACCACTGCACTGCATGTCTGAAAGGCAAACAACACAGAGTGTCTCATAAGTCTAAATTGGTAAACTCTAACAACACACCACTCAAATTGCTTCACATGGATCGTTTTGGCCCAACAAACATCCTCAGCATAGGAAAGAAGCAATACTGTCTTGTTATAGTAGATGATTACTCAAGATTCACATGGGTTTTCTTTGTACTACACAAGTCAGAAACATCAAAAATCATCAAATCCTTTATCACTAAAATTGAGAATCAATTGGATCTTAAAGTTAAATATTTAAGAAGTGATAATGGTACTGAATTTAAAAATGACTCTATTTCTTTTTTTGTGCAAAGAAAGGAATTAGTCATCAATTCAGTGTAGCAAGGACTCCTCAGCAAAATGGAGTTGCTGAAAGGAGGAACATAACATTAATAGAAGCTACTAGATCTATGCTAGCTGACTCTCTATTACCCATATCCTTTTGGGCTGAAGCAATCAACACAGCTTTCTACATTCAAAACAGAACATTAATAATCAAAGAACATTCCAAAACTCCATATGAATTAATGTTTAAAAGAAAACCTTTCATTGAATTTCTTAAAGCTTTTGGATGTTCTATTTCAATATTAAACACCAGAGAACAATTATATAAGTTTGCTCCAAAAGCAGATGACGGATTTTTTTGTTGGATACTCCGGAAACTCAAAAGCTTACCGAGTATACAATCCAAGACTGAACATAGTGGAAGAAACAACAGATGCTGTTTTTAATGAATATTCTTTCACTAAGAAAGTCATTGGATCAGACTGGCTGTTTGATATTGACTCATTAACAAAACCATTTGATACATCTTACTTTGATGTTATAGGTAGCAAGGATGACAATGAGTATCCAATGGTTCCACCAACAACCATTGATGTTCTATTAACTGCTGATCCTCCAAGGATTACAAACATCAATCCTTCCAGTACCACAGTTTTAACTTCTCCAAAACAAACAAACACATCAAAAGGAACATCATCAGACACACCATCTTCATCAACACCTGGACCACCCATCCACAACCTAATAACCAAACAAAGTCACATCAACCAGCCATAGTTGAAGAAGATGATGATTATCATTCACTACCTGATAAACATCATGAAGATGAAATCTTAGATTTCTTTCATGATTTACCACAAACATTCAATGAACCCTAATAGCCAGATAATCAAACAACAATAAATACCCTTGCTCATCCATAAACACCTAACCAAACAATCACCAATCTTGATTCAATCATCCCTGTTGATCAGATTATAACAACCAAAGTTCATAAAGATCATCCTATAGAAAACATCATAGGTGACCTCAATACTAGATTGATACAAAGTCAATCTAACACAGTAAACATTTGCTTTTATTCCTGCTATCTATCTCTTACTATACCCAAAAGCATCACAGAAGCACTCAAAGACAATAGTTGGATAGAAGCAATGCAAGAGGAATTACAATAATTCAGAAAGTAAAGGTATGGAAGTTAGTTGACCTACCTGAAGGTCAATATGCCATTGGCACAAGATGGCTATTAAAAAACAAAGTAGATGACAGAGGGATTGTCATCAGAAACAAAGCAAGGCAAATTGCCCAAGGATATACTCAAGAGAAAGGCATTGATTATAATGATGTGTTTGCTCCTGTAGCTAGACTAGAAGCCATTCGAGTGTTCCTTACATATGCCTCATCCAAAAACTTCAATGTCTTCCAAATGGATGTCAAATGTGTATTCCTCTATGGAAAGATAGATTAAGAGGTATATGTTGCTCAACTACCACGGTTTGAACACCCAGAATTCCCTCACAGAGTCTACAAGTTAGATAAAGCTCTGTACGGTCTTCATCAAGCACCTAGGAAGTGGTACGAAAATTTATCTAAGTTTCTACTACAGAATGGGTATACCCGAGGGAAGATAGATTAGACATTGTTCTTAAAAAGAAAAAACAAGACTTGTTAGTGTTCAAGTCTATATGGATGAAATCATTTTTGGCTCTACCAACATCCAGCTTTGTAGAGAGTTTGAGAATCTTATGCAATCAAAATTCCAAATGAGTTCAATGGGAGAACTTACTTTCTTCATTGGTCTTCAAGTTCAACAACCTACTAAAGGAATATTTATCAATTAGAGCAAGTATGTGAATCAAATATTAAAGAAATACAACATGTCTGATTGCAAATCCAGCAAAACACCATTTGCAACTGGATTAAAATTTGGCCCTGATCCAGAAGGAACATTAGTTGATCAAAAGCTTTACAGATCAATGATAGGCTCTCTGATGTATCTAACAGCAAGCAGACCAGACATCATGTGTGTAGTTTGCATGTGTGCCAGATACCAAGCAGATCCAAAAGAATCACACATACATGCTATAAAGAGAATCTTCAGATACTTAAAAGGCAAACCAGCACTTGGACTATGGTATCCAAAAGATAGAGATTTCTCTTTATATGCATGCATAGACAGTGATTATGGTGGATGCAACAACAACAAAAAATCCACTACTGGTGGTTGTCAGTTACTTGGATCAAGATTGATCTCCTGGCAGTGCAAGAAACAAAAAATGTCTCTATGTCAACAGCTGAAGTAGAATACATAGCTGCTTCTGCATGCTGTTCTCAAGTGCTTTGGATTCAAAACCAAATGCTTGATTATGGCTTTAAATTTCTTAAAACACCGATAAACATTGACAATTCTGCTACCATGTTTATCACTGACAATCCAGTTCAACATTCAAAAACTGTAAGGTAATATCAGAAGATTATAAGGCTGATGCAACCAAAGAAGCCAAAACAACCAAAGGTCTTCCTGCATGCATGCACTAAATGTACAAAGGTAGAATTGCTTCGGATGTTTTACACACTACATCAGAAAATACTCTAAGTGTAAAATCTTCCGAAGCCAAAGTCCAAAATTTTCAAAGCAAAAGATGAAGTCTTCTGAAGCCATTTTGTTGTGAAGACTGATTTCTTCTGAAGACAGAGAAAGACATGCTTTCTCTGATCTACTTTACATAAAGCTGACACACTTTTTGCTGCAACTCTGAAGACTCACCAACTTGTATGAGTTGGTGAAAAGTCCATGCTTTTGTAAACTGTAGATTAAGGTCTTTGTCTGTAACTTCTTACTTTTGTACCTGTAAACCTTTTTGTAATAGAAAAGGATGTGAGCTATGGCATGTCATAGTCACTAGTCAAAAGACAATCTGCCTTATGATTTTAGATTGATCTTGTTGTCTAGATTAGTCAATTCCAACTGTCCTTCTAATTATTGACGGTTGAAGAATGTAGTATAAAGAGTCTCATGTTCTTGTAATTTAGATATGCTTTTGTAACATTTGTAATAGAACTTGAGAGCAATATACAACATTCCTTGAAAACCATATTTCTGTGTTATTGTTGCTTGTTCTGTCTTACTACTTACTTGTGTTCATAGTATCCTCATAATCAAACCCGGTTCCCTATTTGAACTGTTAAGTGTTCCAAGTCTTTCCTTATTGTGAAACTGATTGTGTTTGGCACCCTTACCTGGTCCTGCAATTAGTATCAGAGCATTTTAGGCTCTTGATTTTAAGATCTCACCATCTTTAATCCTCTCAGTTTCATAGTTCACTTAACATCTCAAATGGCAGTTATCACAAAGGCTGATATGGAAACCGGTACAATGACAAAGTCCTCACTGATCACTCCTAAAGACTTTAATACTTGGTGTCAAAGAATGGGAGGCTTTATCAAGTCTCAAGACTCCAGGATGTGGGGGTCTGTTGTCGATGGACCTCGTGTACCATCCACCTCTTCAGCTGCTGCTGGTGGTGGTATGATACCAAAGGAGGTGGCTGACTATTCTGATGAAGACTGGAAGAGAGTTGATGTTGATCAGAAAGCCATGACCGCCCTCCAAACTGCTCTTCCAAACTCTATCTATAGAGGCTTCAAGAAGTGCAAGACTTCCAAGCAACTCTGGGATGCACTGAAGCTGATGTATGAGGGGTCTGATGATGCAAAAGAAAACAAGAAAGACTTCTTGAAGCAGTAGTTTGAGAACTTCACCTTCAAGACAGGTGAAACCATGACTCAACAATACTTCAGGTATGTTGAGATTGTGGATACTCTGGCAGATGTTGGAGTAACTCTTGAGAACAGGGATGTTGTGAGGAAGTTCATGTCCTCTCTTCCCAAACAATGGACACACTATTGTGTGGTCATCAAGAGGACTGAGAACTTCAAGACCTTACTCTCACAGAGTTGTATGGTATCCTCAGTGGCTACCAGATGGAGATGAACATGCAAAATCCATCTGGTAACTCCAACAACCAACAGAGTTCAGCCCTTCATGTGGTTGAAAGGGATTGCAGAGAACCACAACACCATCTTATCTGCTACCCCAAAAAATCACAAAAGGGTCCTTTCATCACCTTTCCGGAGACACCAAGGGAAGGCTACATCCCTGGAAGCCCATTCTAGGAGACAAGCTCTTCATAAGCTTTTGTGTCTTCTGATGAAAGTTCAGGCAACTTTCTTTCAACCATTGAAGATCTAGACTGTATCCATCCAGATGATCTGGAGTATATGGAAATAGTCCAGCAGATTGCTCTTCTCACTCACAGGGCCAACAAATTTTACAAGAGGACTGGAAGGAAGTTTCCTAACAATGCAGCCAGTGGAAAGTTTGGGCTTGATAAAAGCAAAGTGAAGTGTTACAACTATAACCAAATGGGACACTCTGCCAGAGAGTGCAAGGCACCAAGGTCAAATGGTGGGCAAGCACAAACAAGGCCAAACTACACTGAAGGAGCTCACCAGAATGAGAAGCCAAGACAGCAGTCTACAGTTGCTATTGAAGAAGGAGGCTTTGACTGGAGCTTTCAGGTGGAAGATGCATCTCCAAACCAAGCATTGATGGCAGATCATGATGAAGCCAAGGTATTGGAACATCTCTGTACACCTGAATGTATTGCTAAAGTTAATAGATACAGGTACTATAACTTAGAGATGAGATCTGATCTTGAGTCCTTAAATATCTTAAAAGCTGAGTTTAAAAGAGCTGAAAATAATTATAAACTTAAGATAGAAGATCAAGAGAAAATCATTTCAACTCTTAAGCATGAGCACACTAACTACAAGACTCAAATCAAAGATCTCATCTCAAAGTTAACTGAATGCCAGGCTGAGCTTGTGATCAGCAAAGCCAGGGTAGAAAAATGTGTTCTTGAAGAAGAGACCTTCAAGAACATAATATCCTCATCCCTACATGCAAACGTTTTTTATCAAAATAAGCAGGGACTGGGATCTACTGAGATAGCTCCTCCACACACTCTATTGTCTATAAGATCTCCAAGGTGTGAACTTGTGAAGATGAGCTTCCCCTCATAGACCCCATTATTGAAGAGGATGAAGAGGAGATAGTGAAGGATGACTCTAAGAAGAGTGAAGAAGATCATCCTAAGAAGGGTCACTAATCTCCTGAGGAGAAAGAGTCTGGAATGACCAAGTCAAAGAGAAATAACTTGATCAGAAGAGCTAAGAGAAGATCAAAGAAGGCTTAAGAGATCAAGGCCACTTTTGACTCCAAGCAGAAACAAGTGTTCATTTCTGCAGGGTTTGAAGTGGTAAAGGCTGAAGACTCAACTATGAACTCTAGTACCAGGAGTTCTAGTTTAGTTCCAAACCATTCCAGCAAGAAGAAGAAACTAACCAGCTGTGTACCACTGCTACACAGCCTGAACCATCCAACTCCAAGAGCCATCTCCCTAAGAAGCTTGTTGCATCATATGTGAAGATGAAGATGGAGAAGGAAAGTGATCAAACTCAGTCTTGCTCTCAAAAGAAGACTCCCAGAAGGAAGCAAATGGACTGCATCATGTGTGGTAGTACTTCTCATCTGGCTAAAGATTGTATCTACAATCCCAAAAGCACTATCCATATGGTCAAAGAAAAAGCTTCTGGGAAGAAGAAGGAAAAGCAAGCTTCGAAAGGAAAATCTGTTTGCCTCTGAAGCTCCAAAGTGAAGAAGAAGACAAATGAGAACTTGCCTTCGGAAGAAATTTTGGTCTCGGAAGAAAGGAATGCTTTCGAAGTACTAAAGCATGCTGCAATGAAAGCAAGATCTTCCAAAGGTCCAGTATCCAAAACCTCAGAAGTTATTGAAACTTCCGAAGTGTTGAAGGTCAAGTCCAATCTTCCAAAGATGGTGTGGAAGATGAAGAAAGACCTGGAGATTGAGAGTTCTTCATCAATAGCAACTAATGATCCTCAAAGCTTGAATATAGGATCTGTTACTGTTACATTGTCTTCAGATCACTTTGAAAAGCCCAAGACCAATGAGGCTTGGATTTCAATTGTAACTAACCACTTTTTTTTGTGCAGGAACAACTAAGGACCAAGGAAAATGTGTGGATCATTGATAGTGGTTGTTCCAGGCACATGACTGGCAATGGTTCTTTGCTTCACAATTTTAGAAAATTGATGGAGGACCATTTGCTTTTGGAGGAGATGTGGGTGGTTACATCACTGGAAGGGGTATGGTCACAAATGGTAAGCTCACCATTGAGAAGGGTAAATTTTGTTAAGGAGCTTGGATACAATCTACTGAGTGTATCCCAATTTTGTGTTCAGAGACACAACATGCTCTTTACTGAGCATGAGTGCATTGTTCTCAAGCCTGGGTGAGTCATTCCTTAAGAGCATATCCTGCTCAGAGCCCCTAGGAAAGGGAACATGTACAAGATGGACTTGCAGAAAACATCTCCCTCAGGAGAGGTTTCTTGCTTTCTATCTAAAGCAAATAGTGATGAGTCTTTCCTATGGCATAAAAGAAATTCATGTAAACTTTAAAAACATGAATAAATTAATTAAGAATGATTTGGTAACTGGAATGCCAAAGAAAGAGTTTACAAGTGATGATCATTGTGTTGCATGCCTGAAAGGGAAGTAACACAAAGTGTCTCACAAGCCAAAGGAAATGAACTCTATCACTACTCCCCTACACTTATTACACATGGATCTCTTTGGCCCACCAGTGAATGAGTTTAGGAAGGACCTCATATTGTTTAGTGATCACAGATGACTTCACAAGATTCACTTGGGTCTTTTCCTTAGAACTAAGGATGAGACTCCTGAGATCTTGAAATTTTGAAAATTGAGAATCAATCTGATCAGAAGGTCAAGACCATAAGATGTGATCAAGGAACAAAATTTAAGAACCAAATCCTTGATACATTTTGTGATGAAAAGGGTATTACAAGATAATATAGTGCTCCCAGGACTCCTCAGCAAAATGGTGTTGCTGAGAGGAGAAATAGGACACTTATTGAAGCTGCAAGAACCATGTTGTCCGACTCTAAACTGCCCATCACCTTCTAGGCAGAGGCAGTTAACACAGCCTGCTATTTACAGAACAGAGTTTTAGTGGTTAAGACTCATGGTAAGACTCCTTATGAACTATGGCTCAAAAGGAGACCTTTTATTAGTTTCCTCAGGTCATTTGGATGTCCTTGCACCATCTTGAATACCAAAGATCAAGTAGCCAAATTTGATGAGAAGTCAGATGATGGACACTTTATTGGACACTCTTCCTAAGCTAAGGCTTATAGAGTATACAATCTCAGAACTAGAGTAGTTGAGGAGTCAGCCAATGTGACCTTCAATGAGCACACCCCTAGTGTGAAAGGTTCTGGTCCGAATTGGCTATTTGATCTTGACTTAGTTACCAACTGTTTTAACAAGTCTTGTGAGAATGTTTCAGGATCTACAGATAACAAATCAACAGGAGATCCTGACCCAAGATTTGAGCTGAGACCAAGCAAGATTACTACTTCAGCTCATTTGGTGACTAACCCTGCAAATGAAGATCCTATCAGCACAAACATGACAAATTCAGCTGATACATCTGAGATGCCTTCAAATTCCAGCTCAGAGGCTCAAAACTCAGGAGAAGGAGCTTCAAATGTAGGAGGAAATAGAGGTGGTGATAGTGATCAAGAATTTCTTGATGCTGATAACCACTCCATAGAAGACAAATAAATGATGTCACACACTCATTGGATCAAGTCTCACTTGATAAGTGTGCTGATGTGGTGGGTGACACTCCATTGCCAGATCTGAATTTCTCTAATCTAGATCTGTCAAATCAACTTGCTGTGATCCCTCAACTCAGGATCAACTTGCAAATCCATAAGTCACCCCACCACAAACATCATTGGAAATGTTGATACAGGGTGAGAACAAGAGGACAAACCCATGACAAAAATGTTTGTCTATATTCTTGCTTCTTGTCCCAAGTAGAGCCAAAGAAAGTTGATGAGGCTTTGAAAGATGGAAGCTGGGTTGAAGCAATGCAAGAGGAGCTGCTTCAATTCAAAAGACAAAAGGTTTGGAACCTATGTCCTCTTCCTCATGGGAAGACTGTCATAGGAACCAAGTGGGTTTTTAGGAACAAGAAGGATGATAGAGGACTTGTCATCAAGAACAAGGCAAGACTAGTTGTTCAAGGGTACACACAAGAAGAGGGAATTGATTACATAGATGTTTTTGCTCCTGTGGCAAGACTTGAAGCTGTAAGAATATTCCTGGCTTTTGCTGCATCCAAGGATTTCAAGGTCTACCAACTTGATGTCAAGTGTGCTTTTCTGTATGGGGTGATGATGAAGAGGTGTATGTCAAACAACCACCTGGCTTTGCAGACCCAGATCATCCTGATTATGTCTGCAAGCTTGATAAAGCTCTTTATGGGCTGCACCAAGCTCCAAGGAAGTGGTATGAAACACTATCTCAGTATCTCTGTCAACATGGTTACAAGAGGGGTACTATAGATGGAACTCTCTTCATCAAAGGGACAGGGAATGACTTAATGCTGGTTCAAGTATATGTGGATGACATTATCTTCGGGTCAACTAATCCAAAGCTCTGCAAAGACTTTGAGAGGCTGATGAAGAATAGATTTGAAATGAGTGCCATGGGGGAACTAAATTTCTTTCTGGGAATTCAAGTGAAGCAAGTTGACAATGGCATCTTCATAAGTCAGTCAAAGTATGTACAAGACATACTTACAAGATTCAACATGACTGAATGTAAGGTTGCTAAGACACCCATAGCCAGAAACCACTCCCTAGGACCTGATCTTGAGGGGGAATGTGTGGATGAACATCTTTACAGGGCTATGATTGGGTCTCTTATGTACCTAACAGCCAGCTGGCCTGATATCATGTTTGCCACATGCATCTATGCAAGATATCAAGCCAACCCCAAAATGTCACACCTGGTTGCTGTCAAAAGGATTCTTAGATATCTCAAAGGTACTCCCAAGCTTGGCCTTTTGTATCCAAAGAGTTCTGACTTCAATCTGTATGCTTATACAGATAGTGACTATGGAGGTTGCAGCATGACTATAAAGTCTACATCTGGGGGATGTCAATTCCTTGGTGGAAGGATTGTCTCATGGCAATGCAAGAAACAATCCTGTGTCTCTGCATCAACTGCTGAGGCTGAATACATTGCTGCTGCAAGTTGCTATGCTCAAGTGCTTTGGATTCAAAATCAGATGTTGGACTATGGATTCAACTTCAAAGAGACTCCCATCCACATAGACAACAACAGTGCTATCTCCATTACAGAGAATCCTGTGTAGCACTCAAGGATCAAACACATCAACATCAGGTATCATTTGATTAGAGATAATTTTGAGAAGGGATTAATCAAACTAGTCAAAGTTAACACAAATGAACAATATGCTGACCTGTTCACTAAAGCTTTTGCTGAACAGAAATTCAAATATCTTGTATAAGCTATTGGGATGATTAACTTTGAGTATATTTTCTTAAAAAACTTAAATCAATATTATTTCTAAAAACCTGTGTGTCCTAAGTTGTCTATTTTATCACCTTTATAAGCCCAGTTTATTTCGGAAGAAATTTTTTTATGATATTCCTTAGATTTTGAAAATTTTCAAACATATTTTCCTTTGGAAGATTTCAAGTTGACTTCGGAAGAAATTTATGTTTCAAATCAAATAACTACTTATAAGAAATTTACCTTCGGAAGAAATTCTGAGAATATCTTCCAAAGTTTAAATAGGCTTCTAAGTACTTGCGTGTATTTGAAGGACAAATATCTTCCGAAAGCAATTAAGTCTCGAAAGATTTATTCTCTTTAGAATAAAACTCCCAAGTCTTAATATCTTCCGAAATCAAATATGTGTCAGAAGAAAAACTCTCTAAGTATTTTTTCTTCCGAAGCTAAATTTTCACAACTCTTAAGAATATCTTCCGAAGCCAAATTGCCTTCGGAAGTTTTTTCTTAAAAACTTAAGAAGCTAAATTACCTTCGGAAGATTTTCAACTTCCAAAATAACTACCTTTTGGGCACTTTTTCAGAGGTGGGACCGACATCCGGATTTCAAAGTTTATCCTTTTGTAATAACTTTGTTTCAAATCCATTTCATATATATTCTCAAACGGTTCCCCCTCTTCTCACTCTCCTCTTCATCTATATTGTTCTCTAACCTAATTTCACCTACAAACCGCCTTTGTTCTTATCTTCCTTCATTATAAAGCTACTTAAAATGGCCAACCTTGACCACAAAAATCAACCTGATTTTTCCATGCATCTTCACAGGCAACATAATCAAGTTGTTCTCTTAAACTCTGAGAAAGATCCAGGTTTCTCAAAGGTTTGTCGTTACCTTTCTTTGACCAACTACTTTACCTCCCTCACCATTGATCCTCCTCTTTATGAGGATCATTTGTTGGAGTTCTGGCGGACCTGCGAAGAGGTCACCATGGATGGGGAGAAGGAACTGTCTGCCACAGTGCAGGGGAGGACAATCTTCATCACTCCGGCCATCATAAACACACATCTTCAGCTGGATGATGTAGAAGGTGACTTATCCTTCCCCAAAGCTGCAGTCAACCACTCTTTTGTGCAGATGGGCTATGAGGGTGACTTCTCAGTCAAAACCTTCAGGAAGGGGAAGGTCTCATCCCAATGAAAGTACCTCCTTCATGTTGTCATACACAGCTTGTCAAACAAGCATGGAGGATGGGATCAGATTCCAGAAGACCTCTCCTTTATAGTCCATGGAATGGTTCAGGGGGTCAAGTTTAGGTATTCTCAATTTGTATATACCAATTTGCTTGCTACCTTCGACTCCCTAGAGTATTATATGTTCCCTAGATATGTCCAGCACATTCTCAACTGTGAACTGGGCACACAGTTGAGGGGAACAGGTAATATTCTTAAATTGGGACAAATGAATCCCGACATCTTCAAAATAATGAGGAAGCCAACTGTTGGCTTCTCTGGGGTAGAAACAGCCCTTGCCCCAAAAATATTTGAGCTCATTGCTAAGGTGGCAACCTAGCAGCACCAGCTAGTGTTGAACCCACACCTTCTATCTCTCAACCACACATACAACCAACAATAACCATCACCTACCAGAGAAAAACCAAGCGAACCCCTGCACATGCTATTCAGCTTGTGCAGGATCCCATATCACCAACCTTATAGGAGGAAGTGGACACTCAAGCTCCCACTTCCCCTGAGGAGCAAACCACTCCCATCTCTCATATGATCAGAACTGATGAGCTCACACCCCAAACAGCCTTAAGCCTTCACTCAGAGTCTCCACACTCTAGTGAACAACCTTCCGGGGAAAGTTACCATCCCCAGCCGCTGGATCTAAACCAACCAATCCCAGCCTTGACTTCTATGATGATGAAGACATGGCATTCAGCGAGTACCATGAGTCTCTCATCTCCACACCTACTCAAGGAAAGATGAGTACTCCTGTCTCACTCAGGTCTATCCCACATCATTCACCTATAACTGAGGTGGATATCCCTAAACCTGTTCAGGAGATCCATATGGAAGAGGCTCTCACTTCAGCAAGTGATTACATCTTTAAGACCTCAACCATGGCAACCAGGCCTTTTGACACTTCTCTTGAAGCTGTCATAAGGCAGGGGAAATCCAGCAGCCAAGAACAATATGCTGGTGATGAGGAGGAGGATCTTGGTCCAATCTCTCATCCCCCGTGATTCTTCTGATGAAGATGAGGGGAGTCTGAAACTAAAGGTGCACACACTGACTAAAACATGCACCTATATAGTCTCTAAGATTAGTCACCAGGAATCTCAGGTGACTATCTTACAAAAGAGGGTCAATGACCAGCAACTTGAGATCACTGATCTCAAGGGCTAGCTAGCTGAGAGACCACTAAGATGAACTCAACCAGGTCCACAAGAACCTGTGAAGGTGATGCTACCAAAAAGGGGGAGAAGTCCAACAGTCACAGAACCTAGGAGTTTCTCTCAGAGTATGGACATAGAAGATTCACCACCCTCTCTTGAAATAGTCCATACTCAGCAACCTCCTCAAGTCTACATGAATGTAGACTCTCTCATTCAAAGTCTATTTGAGGAGGGTATACCCAGAGCCATGTCTACCCCATCTCCCCACTCTGAGAACCCAATCATAGGATGGAGGTATGACACAGAAAGAAGAGCTCTCATCATCTCTAGAACTCAGGGTCAACAAGAAACTTTCAATTTTTCAAACCTGAGTTTCTATGAGTGCATAAATCTGGTTGATCTTCCACTTATCAACCCAAGCCAAAACAGACAAGTTGGAAGACTAGCAGACTGGATACAAGAAAGGGTGCTAGAAGAGTTCAAGATGAGATCAAGAGTATATAGACAGAGGATAGCAAGTGAGATCTTTGGTCAACTAGATGTTGAGGTGGACCCCGAGATTAGGTTCAAAGGGAAAACCTTGACTGAAGGCCCAGAGGTTGAGCCTGTGAACCTTGAGATAGGATCTCCTTCTGCACCCAGTACCCTCAGTGAAGCACCAGCTGGTGATGGTGCTTCACAACCTCTCTCTGGCTAGAGCTTGATTGCTGAACCAAGCAATGAAGGCCAAAGCTCTCTCCACCTGAGTCACCAAGGCCTGTGCATGAAAAAGGGAAGAGGAAAATGACCTTTGAGGAGTTAGAGGAGGAGAAGAGAGACAGGAAGAGGAAGCTAAGGGGAGAGAGTTCAGGAGGGTCCTTAGGCTTCATGCAAGCTGCTATCCGAGCTTCCCCCAGGCCAAACACTCAAGATGATGAGTTGAGGGCAGCTAGGCTAAACTACCTGGGGACTAGGAACTATAATGTTAATGAACTCATATCTCTCCCCTTAGAAGAGTTGAATGAGCTGGCTGACACTGAGCTGTCAAAGGAGAGGAGGGAGGCAGAGGATGCAGCATTGCTCCTCAAGATTAAGGAAGAAAGGAGACTGAAAAGGCTCTACAAACATGCTCCTGTCCTCTCCCCAGTTCAAGAAAGTCCTGAGACAGAGACTGTGGCATAGGCACAACCTCAGGTAGATAGGGAAGCTGAAAGAATGAATATGATCAACTACTTGAGTGCCACAGGACTCTATCAGGCAGTTGCACTTCTTCCTTTATCCTTTGAGTACATAGAGTTTGAATATCTCAAACAACTGGAGGAACAAGCCATAAAAGAAAGAAAAGCTGCTAAGAGAAAGCTAAGGGAAGACGCTGCAAGGTCAAGGGCCATCATCCATAAAATCCAAAAGAAATCTGAAGATAGACAAAGGATGACGAGCTTCTTGAAGCTGTACGAATTCTCCGGAAGGAGGCTTGGTCCTATGTCTCTATCCACAATGGATGAGCATATAAGAGTGATCAAGCAGAAGATTAAAAGGGGAGAGCTTGTAGACTTGCATTCTCCACCAAGTCCAGCTCAACCTAAAGTTGAGGTGAAGGGTGAAACCCCTGAGACAACACAACCTGATCCTAGAGCTGCATATCAGCCAACTTCATCTTCTGATCCGTAGTAGGGTTCTCCTCTCTCTCCATCTGAATCTGTGAGAGAAGAGATCCCAACTGAGAAGGACACAACAGAACAATCTGGTGCTGAAGACCAGTCCTCTCAGTTGAAAACTTAAAGAGGAGGAAAAGGATGGCCAGAAAAGTGTTTCAAAGAAGAAGAAAACTAAGGCATCCACCTTTACACCTCAGGATGAGTCAGAGCATCCGAGGAAGTGCATGAAGAGGCTGCTCAACCAACTCCTATTCAAGTAGAGCCTCTTGCCATTAGAAGACCCATCTTGTCCTGGAGTTTTGCTGCTAATCCGGACAGATGGTATGTCATCAGAGATCAAGGAGGTCAAGATGTCTACTTCTGGCAAGACATGCTTGATCTTCCTATACATGATCTCTATGACATGAGAAGATACTATGAAAGTCTGAAGGATCCTGACCAGATGATGAAGAGAGGCTTGGCTTGATCCTAATGAGGACTATCAACATCTGAAGTACTTCTCTATTTTAGTAGCATCAGCCTAGGGGGAGTTTGTAAGGTAATATCAGAAGATTATAAGGCTAATGCAATCAAAGAAGCCAAAACAACCAAAGGTCTTCCTGCATGCATGCACTAAATGTACAAAGGTAGAATTGCTTTGGAAGTTTTACACACTACATCAGAAAATAATCTAAGTGTAAAATCTTTCGAAGCCAAAGTCCAAATCTTCCGAAGCCAAAGATGAAGTCTTCTGAAGCTTCAGAGACAAAGTCTTCCGAAGCCATTTTGTTGTGAAGACTGTTTTCTTCTAAAGACAAAGAAAGACATGCTTTCTCTGATCTACTTTACATAAAGCTGACACACTTTCCGCTGCAACTCTGAAGACTCACCAACTTGTATGAGTTGGTGAAAAGTCCATACTTTTGTAAACTGTAGATTAAGGTCTTTGTCTATAACTTCCTACTTTTGTACCTGTAAACCTTTTTGTAATAGAAAAGGATGTGAGCTATGGCATGTCATAGTCACTAGTCAAAAGGCAATCTGCCTTTTGACTTTAGATTGATCTTGTTGTCTAGATTAGTTAATTTCAACTATCCTTCTAAGTATTGACGGTTGTAGGATGTAGTATAAAGAGTCTCATGTTCTTGTAATTTAGATATGCTTTTGTAACACTTGTAATACAACTTGAGAGCAATATACAACATTCCTTAAAAACCATATTTCTGTGTTATTGTTGCTTGTTCTATCTCACTACTTACTTGTGTTTATAGTATTCTCATAATCAAACCCGGTTCCCTATTTGAACTGTTAAGTGTTCCATGTCTTTCCTCATTATGAAACTGATTGTGTTTGGCACCCTTACCCGGTCCTGCAAAAACAAAACACATAGATATCAAATATCAATTTCTGAGAGATTGCTCAGAAAAGGTCTGATAAAGTTGATTAAAGTCCATACAGACAATCAATTGGTTGACCTATTACCAAACCATTTGATTCAACAAGATTTGAATTTTTGGTTCAGTCACTTGGTATGATCAACTATGAATCAAACAAGTAATGTTTTCAAAACATTAGTTTCAAACAAGCTTGATTTTATCAAAGTCCATGTTTAACATCAAACAAGCATCTTTTAAAATCAAGATATCAAACAAACATTCATGTGATCTAAATAACAAACAATTTGAATCACACATTACCATTCATGAGAAATGATAGTACACTAGATTATTTTCTTCACTTGAGTCATTTTCCGCTAATAAAGACTGACAATACTTTGTTTGATATGTGGATAGGCTCAGCATGGGACACCTAACATCACATACAACAGTGAAGAACTAAATTCTCATGATTGTGTGGTCAGCAACACACATCTTGGTTTATGGTGAGTATTGGTCTATCCAATATAGGTTGCTTGTAAAGTAACTACAATACACCATGTGAAACAGTTTATAAATTGCTCAATCATACAAGTGTCTCCGTTGTTATGATTTCATAGACCTGGAGTATACTAAGGCATTCTTTATTATGCTGAGCACATACCTAAATGACCTATATCATGATCTAAAAAAGATTCCCAATGAGGAACACATCCATTAAGAATGAATAATGAAAGAATCCCAAAGAGAATCACCTTTCAAAGTGAAGTGAAAAATAATTCCAATGTGGATCAAATAATATGGATCAAATTGAGCATTTATACTCCTAAGTAGCTAGGTCATAAGTATTGAAAATGCTTTCTAGCATATCTTGAGGAGGATTGATCTTAACATACAATCAGATGTGCGGTACATACAATTCTTGTTAATACACCCAAAACATGATAATCACTCATGTTTCAATCAATCATTCATACCATGCATGAGTTTAAGTGGATCACAATATCTGCAATCAACATTGTATTAGTTTATGTCTATTCTCAGAATCATCCAAACAACTCAGTGAGAATTTAAGACTAGTATGATCTCATGTCATGTGCCAATGATTCATGTCCAAACATGAAAATCATTCATTTATTAGTTAGATAAAGTGCTATCTTTCTAAAGTTTTTTCATGCAAACAATCTGATTGGACTTTGATAATTTCCATTCCATCAAATTCAACTTTTTTTCATTTTATAAAGAGTTTTTATAAATATGCAAAAATTTAGGAGGAGTAATTGAATTTGGAAATATCAAAGGCAGCAGAATATGTGCATAATCATGCAATTTAAAAATTGAATTTTTTTAAAAATTTTGAGTTTTAAATAAAGCTAAGTCAACCAGCACCCAAACACAGCAGTTGACACATATACATATGCACAATATTGCACAATATAGCTTGTGAGTGACTCTTTAACATCTATATATTGATCATGTTAAAATTTTAAAATTTTAACAATCATTTAAATTTTGAAATATTTCAAAATAATTTTCAAAGTTTGAAGATTTAAATTTCTCTTGAAAGAATTAGTTGCTATCGGAAGAATTAATTGTTCTCGAAAGAATTAATTGTTCTCGGAAGAAATCATTTCAAAACAAACAAACTTTTAATTTTTTTGACAACTGTTGTCATAGTGGACATACAAATGTACATCCGGTGTAGCTACAGTAAACATCAAAACATGCAAAATACACCAAGTGTTTATAGCAGATGATGTTTCTAAAACATCCACTGTGAATACAGTAACAATCTACAACATATGACTAACATTAGTCATCCGTTGTTGAAACAGTGCAAATGTATATAGCATATGCACTCAGGTAATCATACATTGTAAACATTCACACAATCACACAAAGGGGTTCTACAGCGCATGAACAAAGGCTTATCCGTTATGTATAAACAAACAAACAAACTAAGTTTATACAGCGCATGAACAAATGTTCATCCACTTTGAAAACAGTGATCAACCATAGCGTATGACTTTTTAGTCATCAGTTGTGAATTTCAAATTTCACACAAGTGTGCACAGTGCATGACCAAATGACCGTCTACTGTAAACACAGTACAGCATCCAAGGGGTCCATAGCTTACAAGTTTAAAATTGTACAGCGAACGCACTGTTCACACAACGCATGTGAATTTCATAGCACATGACTTAAAATTAAATTTTAAGTTAAATTGTTCACACAATGTACACATACATTGTACCCACAGCGGACAGTCATTTTGTCCGTTCTATATATACATCAACATTTGTCATTTTTTCATTCATCGTGAGAGAGAGAGAGCGGAAATCAAATTTCTAAAACGTTACCAACAGTGCATAAACCCTTAAATCCCTAATCATCGAAAACCTAAATTCTATTTGATTTCTCTTCTGATTCACGATCAAATAGGTATAACAACACTATTCTAATCATCAAACAACCATTAACACATCTGATTCTTTGATCTTGATTTGAACATTGCTAGACCTAAGTCGAACATTGAACCAAAATCAAAACATGAATCTTTTGATGTTTTAAATCAAATCAAACATTGAATATATGTTAGATGACCTTAGTCGAATGTGTAATGACTGTTGATTTGATATAATTTGATTAAGTGTTCATCGAGCTTATGAACAGTCATGATGTTCATGCCAAAAACAGTCAAAATTTGAATTTTGATCTTTAAAATTGTTCAATATAAGTTGAAATGTGTTATAACTTTTAAAACATGTTCAAAAATCAGCTGCAAACAAGCATAGTTAGTTAATTTGGCATAACATTTATCATAACATCATTAAATATTGTAACACCCAAAATTTTGTCAAAATAAAAGAAAAGAAAAGCAATAAGAAAATAAAATAAAAGTATCTTGCAAAAAAGGAAAAGGAGCCAAAGTTTAGGGGGCCAAAGTGTAAAGAGTACAAAAGTCAAATCTTTTAATATATTTAAGAGTATGGCCGTCCATATATCTTTTCCCCCACTTCGGTGTTAGACTGAAAAGAGATAAAAGAAGAAGAAGATGCTGCTCTCGGATATTCAAGGAAGAAACGCTGAAAATTCGCACTTTGGTGAGTATTCTTTGCATAATTGTTTCGGTTTTGTTGGATTTTCAACCATAAAACCCATTTTTATGTGCTTTTTGTGTTTGGGTGTTTGTTTTGGCTTGTTTTAGGTGTTTGAACTCTCGTGTACACAAGTTTGGAGGAGTTTTACTTGTTGGTTGCAATAGGTGAGTTCTAGACCCCGGTTTTCTTTGTGTTTTCAACATTTTGGGGCTGAAAATGCATGTTAAAATGATTTACTACTGTTACATGTATAATCGTATGTATATATGCTTGTGCTCTTTTGTTTTATGGTTGTTTATGGGATATTATTGCTTAGAATGATAGAATAAGTTTAGAACAGGTTTATATACTAATTGGGTGTGAATATTATTCTGAAAAATGAGCAACAGTTGGCCATGCGCCCAAACAGGGCCATGCGCCTAGGAATTTGACTTAGAAAAGCCTAAGTGCTGACCATGCGCCCAAACAGTACCCCATGCACCCAACTAGTTTATTCAGGTGCCTAAGTGTAGATCATACTCCTGAACAGTACCTCATGCGCCCAAAGTTAGTTCCCAGACGCCTAAGTGAAGTTCATGCGCCCAAATAGCCTTCATGGTCCTAAGTTTCTCATGCGCCTAAGTGTTGGTGCACCCGCATAGTGTTAATGCGCCCAAGCAGGATTCATGCGTCTGCATAGTGCTCATGCGCCTAGAACACTTAGAAAAATTTATGAAATTTTGGGGAAATAGAAATTTTAGGGTTTGACCCTGGATTGATTTGATGGTTGTATTTGTTTATTCCATGTATGTTTATGGCCTGTTCTTGTGTTCCATATTACGTATTGTTATGTGGCTTCATGTGGTGTGATTATACTGATAAGTATCATTATTAATCAAGTGACAGATTAATATTAATGAAAAGTTGAACATAAAGAATGAATGAAAGTCTTGCAAGCAAAATGAAAGGAGGTTCACTGCCACGGGTTGTCAGCTCAACTGTGTGCGGGTTAGCTACCCCATGAGGATGCACGCAGGGTCTATCTTTGAGATTGATAGGGACCTTTGTTGCTTGCCTCAGGTGACTGGGTCAGCTTCGTGCACAATGTTCTGGGTCTATTTATAGACCTCAGGCCCAGCACCAGCTTCGTGCACAATGTCGGGGTATTGCACATTGGTCCGGTAGAAAGTGAAAGATAAAAATGAAAGTATGGAATGAAAGAGATGAATGATGAAAGATAATAATGAATATTATCTTGATGTACGTATGATGTGTGATCACATACGAAAGTAATGAATTTTATGAAAAGAAAGTATTTTATGAAAATGATATTTTCGTATATGAATAAAGGTATTTTAATATTTTAAAACTAGAACTCTCTCAGCAATGCTGACTTTTATGCATTTTTAGTTGGCAGGTAATTATTGCTGATGATGGCAATCGGGGAAAGCTACTCGTCAGGGCAAGACTGGCATCCGTTCATGCTTAATGTTTTTATTGTATTGTAATGCAACTAATTGATTATTTTGTAACCCTAACTTACAACGATGTATTATATTGCAACATTAATTATAAGCATGAATAGTTTTTGTTAACTTAATTCCGCTGCAATGTTTTATGAAATGTGTATTGTTTAATATAATAATGCTATGATTGTCCAACTGTGAGGTCTCCGGGAACAGGGCCTTACAAGTTGGTACCAGAGCCAAAGTTTAAGAGAAATGGATAAATATTTTCAAAAACCTAAACTTAAACTGAGAATGGGACTGAATGGAGGGATGCCAGCCCGAGTAGCTACATGTCATTAGGTAATTCTTTTCTTAATGTTAACCAGTATTATGTGCGTGTGCTATCTGATTTTATGTGCCCTTAGTAGATTTAAGTACTGATGTAGTCAGGATAGGAAATGCTAGGGGGATGAAGAGTAAAGTAAGTGGCTAATCACATCTGGCCACTGTAACTAGGGACATACTATACTTAACATAAACTGAGCTATTACCTTGAATGACCGTGTTAGTGTTTGAATCTTATAGTGTTAGAGGATGGCTGGTGGTAGATCATCGAAGGCTTCTAGAGGAGGAGTACGAGGTGGTCATGGTGTTGGACCACGTGCCACAAGGAACAAGACAAGGACTCCAGAGACGGCTCCTACTGAGCCTGGGCTTCATCATCCAGAGGGTGTGGATGAAAGTGCTAACTTAAGAGCCTCAGTAAAGGAGGCGGTTATGGAGGAGGTGCATCAAGTCATGCAGACGATCTTACCGTCTATAGTGATTGAAGTCATCCGTGTTGTGAGAGAGGATGAGAAGAAGGAGAAGGAAAATGAGGGAAGGACCACGGCTGGGAGAAGAGGGAATGAGGAAGATCATGATGAGGAGGAGCTGAATGCTGGGATGGTAGCCTCCAGTGATGAGGAAGAGGTGGTAGTGCGGGAAACCGCGAAGGGGTGCAGCTACGGGGCATTCCAACGATGCAAACCCCCAACTTTCGATGGCAACGGTAATGCTGCCGCTGCTCACCGCTGGGTGAGAGAAATGGAGGCGGTGCTGGAAATTAGTGAGTGTAAGGAGGACCAGAAGGTAAAGTTTGCCACTCACTTGTTTGTAGACTCGACTTTGTGTTGGTGGGACAACATTGTCCAAGCCGAGGGTAGCAGAGCCATCGGGAAGATGAGATGGGGAGAATTGAAGAAGATGGTAATCGAGGAGTTCTGTCCTCACTAAGAGCTCGACAAGATAGAAAGAGAGTTTCTACAGCTTGAGGCAGGAACCATGACCCACCAGCAATACACCACCAATTTCAACGAAATGGCGAGGCTGGTGCCGGATCAGGTGACGCTGGTGTCAAGGAAGATTAAGAGGTATGTGCAGGGATTGTCGGCGACCAAGCACTTTTAGGTCGGCAATGGATCTGGCTGGGAGGCTTTACGATGAGAGAGAGGTGGCGGTGGTTGAGGTGAAGAAGACAGGTGGTGGTGACAAGAACTGGAGCAGGAAACAGTTTGAGCGTGGCGGTTTCACCCCAAACAACAAATGGATGAGGATGGATGACCGAAGAGTAGGATCATCAAGTTTGAGGATGAAAAAGTATGGCAAATATGGGAAGGAGCACACTGGTGAGTGCAAATAGGGATCGAATGTATGCTTTAAGTGTGGGAAGCCTGGTTATATTATGAAGGATTGTAGGGTGTTGAGGTGCTATAACTGTTGTGAGGAGGGGCATGTGAGCCGGGATTGCAAGAAGCCAAGGGCAGAGAATTCTGGGGTGAAGAAGAGGATGGAGAGTGAAGGGCAGAGGGCAAGCGCTAGAGCATTCACGATGACCCGAGAGGAGGCCAGAGTGGACCCCAACGTCGTGTCAGTTACATTTCTAGTAAACCAGACTTGTGCCTCTGTATTATTTGATTCTAGTGCTAGTAGGAGTTTCATTTCTGCTACTTTCCGTGCTAAGTTTCCTGTTAGTAGTAGAAGTATTGATGAGCCATTTGATGTAGAAACTGCTATTGGTAAGTCTACCAGAATTTTTGATATGGTAGAAGGCTACGACATAGAATTAGAAGGCCATAGGTTCTCTATTAAACTATTTGTGAATCCCCTAGGAGGATTTGATGTAGTTCTAGGGATGGATTGGTTAGCAGCCTATGAGGCAAATATCGTGTGTCGCAAGAAGATGATTTGATTAATTGCGCCCGATGGAAGTTCAGTGACGGTCTACGGTGATCGCGTTACTATTGTTCCGAAGGAGATTTCGATGGCGGTGGCAGAGAAGTGCATGAAGCGGGGATGTAGTGCCTACCTGGCTTACGTAAAGGATCTAGACGCGTCAGTGCCACAATTGCCCAATGTATCAGTTGTGTGTGACTTTCCAGACGTGTTCCCAGAAGACTTACCAAGTGTGCCACCAGATCGCGAGATTGAGTTTCAGATTGATCTGATACTTGATGCTCAACCAGTTGCCAAAGCACTGTACCGATTAGCTCAGACTGAGATGAAGGAATTAATGGTTTAACTGCAGGAATTGATGGATAAAGGATTCATCCGACCAAGCATCTCTCCTTAGGGTGCTTCGGTTTTGTTTGTTAAGAAGAAAGACGGTAGTATGAGGATGTGCATAGACTACCGGGAGTTAAACAAGTTAACGGTGAAGAACCGATATCCCCTACCGAGAATTGATGACTTGTTCGATCAGATCCAAGGTGCCAGTTGGTTCTCAAGAATAGACCTCTGATCTGGTTACCATCAATTGAAGGTTAAGGAGCAGGACATTCCTAAGACAGCTTTTTGCATGCGTTATGGACGCTACGAGTTTCTCGTTATGTCTTTTGGTCTAACTAATGCACCAGCTGCCTTTATGGATTTGATGAATCGAGTGTGTCGGCCAATGTTAGATAAATCAGTGATTGTGTTTATTGATGATATCCTGATCTATTCAAAGAGTGAAGAAGAACATGCCGGCCACATACGTGAAGTGTTGGAGACACTTAGAAGGGAGAAGCTATATGCTAAATTCTCTAAGTGTGCTTTTTGGTTGCGCAAAGTTCAATTTTTGGGTCATGTGGTGAATTCTGAAGGAATTATGGTGGACCCGGCGAAGGTTGAGGCGGTGATGCAATGGGAGTCTCCAAAAACGCCATCTGAGATTCGAAGTTTCTTGGGTTTGGCGGGCTACTACAGAAGATTTATTCAAGACTTTTCCAAGATAGCCTCACCTTTGACTAAATTGACTCGCAAGGACGTGAAGTTTGTGTGGGGTTGGGAACAGGAGGATGCTTTTGAGGAGTTAAAGGCAAGATTAACTCAAGCTCCTGTCTTGACATTACCCGAAGGGAGTGAAGATTTAGTGGTATATTTGGATGCCTCTTATTCGGGACCGGGCTGTGTGTTGATGTAATGTGGAAGGGTAATAGCCTACGCGTCCCAACAGCTGTAAATCCACTAGCCCAGTTATCCCACTCATGATTTGGAGCTAGCAGCTGTGGTTTTTGCGTTGAAGATTTGGAGACATTACTTGTACGGGACAAAGTGCATAATCTTCACAGACCACAAAAGCCTAATGTATTTCTTTGAGCAGAAGGACCTCAACATGAGGCAGAGAAGGTGGCTAGAATTAATCAAAGATTATGATTGTGAGATCCATTACCACCCAGGCAAAGCCAATGTAATGGCCGATGCCCTTAGTCGAAAAGAGAGACCTGAGTCGATCCGGGTGAAAGCTTATCAACTGATTATGACCTTCGATGTGATGATGCATATCAATTAGTTCCAAAATGAGGCGTTGAAGGAAGATCGCCTTAACTCTGAAAGGATGAGAGGTCTAGTCACGGAGTTGGGAGAAAGTACCCATGGAGTGGGCGGATGTGGATCCCTCGTTAAGGAGACCTGCGGGGGCGGATCATGGATGAAGCTCATAAGACTCGATACTCCATTCATCTCAGTGCTACCAAGATGTATCAAGATATGAATAAGGAGTACTGGTGGCCGGGTATGAAGTATGATGTAGTGGAGTATGTGAGTAAGTGCCTTACTTGCTTGCAAGTGAAGGCAGAACATCAGAAGCCAGACGGGAAAATCCAACCATTAGATATACCCGAATGGGAGTGGGAGCACATCACCATAGACTTCATCACGAAGTTATCTCGTACGGCAAGGGGGTACGATACCATATGGGTGATAATTGATCGTCTGACAAAGAGTGCTCACTTCCTACCGATCCACGAGACGTATTCATCCGAGAGACTGGCCGATCTGTTCATTAAAGAGATTGTAGCTCGTCATGGTGTGCCGGTGTCTATCGTGTCGGACCGTGACACCCGGTTCACATCAAATTTTGGAAAAGATTTCATGATGCGATGGGGATGAGGCTACACATTAGTACGGCTTACCATCCCCAGACAGATGGTCAGTCTGAAAGGACGATTCAGACGCTCGAGGATATGCTCCGAGAATGCGTGATCAACTTTGGAGGAAGTTGGGATGATCACCTACCGTTAGCGGAATTCTCATACAACAACAATTATCATACTAGCAATGGCATGCCACCATATGAGATGCTATACGGTAGATGGTGTAGAACGCCCGTGTGTTGGGGAGACATCAGGCAGAAGGAGTTGGGAAGTCTTGAGGTGATCGAGGCTACGATAGAGAAGTTAGAAAAGATTAAAGCCTTTATGAAGGCGGCCAAGGACAGACAGAAGTCGTATCCCGACAAAAGGCGTAGACCAATCGAGTTCAACATGGGCGATAGAGTCATGTTGAAGGTCTCACCTTGGAAGGGGATCATCCGACTCAGGAAACGGGGTAAGCTGAGCCCAAGGTACATAGGGCCTTTCCGAGTCATCGTACGAGTAGGAAAGGTGGCCTATCGATTAGAACTGCCTGATGAGTTAAGTGGAATTCACCCGACATTCCATGTATCTCATCTGAGAAAGTGCTTAGCTGATGAAGATATGATTGTACCACCTAAGGACATCGAGGTGGATGAACGGCTCAATTATGTAGAGCAACCAGTGGCAATCATCGATCAGAAGGAGAAGAGATTAAAAAATAAAGTGGTTCCACTTGTGCGTGTGCAGTGGAAACATCAAAAGGGTTCGAAGTATACGTGGGAGACTAAAGAAGAAATGAGACAGCATTACCCACAGTTGTTCGAAGAGTGACAGGTTTCGGGGACGAAACCTCTTTAAGGGGAGGTAGACTTGTAACACCTGAAATTTTGTTAAAATAAAAGAAAAGAAAAGCAATAAGAAAATAAAATAAAAGTATCTTGCAAAAAGGAAAAAGGAGCCAAAGTATAGGGGGCCAAAGTGTAAAGAGTACAAAACTAAAATATTTTAATATATTTGAGAGTATGGCTTCCCATATATCTTTTCCTCCACTTTGGTGTTCGACTGAAAAGAGAAGAAAGAAGAAGAAGATGCTGCTCTTGGATATTCAAGGAAGAAAGGCTGAAAATTCACACTTTGGTGAGTATTCTTTGCATAATTGGTTCGGTTTTGTTGGGTTTTCAACCATAAAACCGATTTTTATGTGCTTTTTGTGTTTGGGTGTTTGTTTTGGCTTGTTTTAGGTGTTTGAACTCTCGTACACACAAGTTTGGAGGAGTTTTACTTGTTGGTTGCAATAGTTGAGTTCTAGACCCCGGTTTTTTTATGTGTTTTTAACATTTTGGGGCTGAAAATGCATGTTAAAATGATTTACTACTGTTACATGTATAAGCGTATGTATATATGCTTGTGCTCTTATGTTTTATGGTTGTTATGGGATATTATTGCTTAGAATGATAGGAATAAGTTTAGAACAGGTTCATATGCTAATTGGGTTTGAATATTATTCTGAAAAATGAAAAACAGTTGACCATGCGCCCAAACAGGGCCCATACGCCTAGGAATTTGACTTAGAAAAGCCTAAGTGCTGACTATGCACCCAAACAGTACCCCATGCGCCCAACTAGTTAATTCAGGCGCCTAAGTGTAGATCATGCACCTGAACAATACCTCATGCGCCCAAAGTTAGTACCCAGACGCCTAAGTGAAGTTCATGCGCCCAAATAGCCTTCATGCGCCTAAGTTTCTCATGCGCCTAAGTGTTGGTGCACCCGCATAGTGTTAATGCGCCCAAGCAGGATTCATGCACCTTCATAGTGCTCATGCACCTAGAACACTTAGAAAAATTTCTGAAATTTTGGGGAAATAGAAATTTTAGGGTTTGACCCTGGATTGATTTGATGGTTGTATTTGTTTATTCCATGTATGTGTATGGCCTGTTCTTGTGTTCCATATCACGTATTGTTGTGTGGCTTCATGTGGTGTGATTATGCTCAGAAGTATCATTATTAATCAAGTGAAATATTAATATTAATGAAAAGTGAAACATAAAGAATGAATGAAAGTCTTGCAAGCAAAATGAAAGGAGGATTCACAGCCATGGTTGTCAGCCAATTGTGTGCGGGTTAGCTACCCCATGAGGATGCACGTAGGGTCAATCTTTGAGATTGACAGGGACCTTTGTTGCTTGCCTCAGGTGACTGGGTCAGCTTCGTGCACAATGTTCGGGGTCTATTTATAGACCTCAGGCCCAGCACCAGCTTCGTGCACAATGTCGGGGTATTGCACATTGGTCCGGTAAAAGTGAAAGATAATAATGAAAGTACGGAATGAAAGAGATGAATGATGAAAGATAATAATGAATATTATCTTGATGTACGTATGATGTGTGATCATGTACAAAAGTAATGAATTTTATGAAAAGAAAGTATTTTATGAAAATGATATTTTTTTTATATGAATAAATGTATTTTAATATTTTAAAACTAGGACTCACTCAGCAACGCTGATTTTATACATTTTAGTTGGCAAGTAATTATTGCTGAGGATGGCACTCAGAGAAAGCTACTCCTCAGGGTAAGACTGGCATCCATTCATGCTTAATGATTTTGTTGTATTGTAATGCAACTAATTGATTATTTTGTAACCCTAACTTACAACGATGTATTATTTTGCAACATTAATTATAAGCATGAATGGTTTTTGTTTACTTAATTTCGCTGCAATTTTTTATGAAATGTGTATTGTTTAATATAATAATGCTATGATTGTCCAACTGTGAGGTCTCCAGGAACGGGGCTTTACAAATGTACAAGCATTCAATGTGCATTCAATGAAAGGTTTGTCTTCAAAAGTCAAACTGAAATTTTTCAAGTTGAGTTGTTATGAAATGAAATCAGTGTATAATATGAGACAAACAACTCGTTGAGTTAAAACAAACATAATGCAAAACAATTTTGGATCAAAACAAATTAAATCAAACAAGATTTTTATGATCAAAATTAACCAAATAGTTGACTTTTGATAAGTCAAACTAACTCATTTGTTAATGTCATACAGTCATACACTTAGACCAATCACAAGTATTAAGCATACATTTCATCATTTTGTAACAATCATAATAGTCAAGTGAACACTTTATCAATATTTCATCATCACACCTCATTAACATACAAGATACTAACATCAATCTTTTTCATTGTAGATATGGCAAACCTAGTGTTTGTTAGAGATCATAATCTCTGTGCCTTTCTAAACAAAGATGTCCCAAAGGCTGAAAACTATAGAGACATTATTTAGTCCATAAGATAGACAAGGCTGGTCTATGCTATGACAGCCAAGCCTGAGATTTATGAGGATCATATAGTCCAATTCTAGACTCATGCTCATCTGGAGCAACCGAATGACCAGCAAGTAGTAGTATCTACTGTGCATGTTCACCAGATTACCATCTCAGAGGAAGTTATAAGGAGAGTATTACAACTTGGTGATGAAGATGCCCAAGGCCCAATAGAATTTGATGACAATTATGTACTTCATGTATTCAGACAAATTGGGTACACAGGAACCATTGAAAGAAAATAGATCAAGAAGTCATATATGTGTGCTCAGTTCAGGTTTCTAATGCACACTTATCAAAAGACAATGACAAATAGAAAGACAGGATGGGATGCCACTTCTTTAAGAAGTTCCTCTGCTATTGCAAGCATCATAGCAAGGAGACCATTCAATTTTACAACCTAAATACTCAATAGAATGATCTATAATCTAACTGAAGTAAGGAACTAGTTCCAAATGTATCCAAGGATCCTTCAGATGATCATGATAATCTGTTATCAAACATACCAAGAGAGGGTGCCATCTTCCAACCAGTTCATTTTAATGAACATGTTTTTAACAGAATCAAGTCAAGCTTGTATCATGGAGATGAAGTTCCTGTCCCTGCTCACATGATTGATTATGATCATCCTGTACTAGACATTTTTATGAGGATTCCAGGACAAGGAGAACCTCATATGATGTTTCAGAATGTGATTCATCAACAGCCAATCATCCAACCTACTCTAGTCATACAAGAAGAGCAAGCTGCTCCTGAGCCTGAACCAATCATACATCTTCAAGATCCAATTGCACAAGAACCAGAACCATTCATTCAACAGGGCAAGAACATGTAGAAGAATAAGAACATTTCAATTTAAGCATCACATGCCATCACCACCACACAGCCTAACCTTTTCTGATCAACAAACATTATCATCACTATTGAGAGACATTGATGCATCTCTAGCAAAACAAACAACACATCAAGAAGAAGTGGTACATCTTCTATGCATGAGCCTGAGCAAGAAGAACAAAGTACTCATGTTGAGCAAGTTGAAGGTGAAGAACAAGCAAGTGATATCCCTAACTGATGAAGAAATTAAATACTCAAAAGTGTTTCTATTCACTGAGTATAACAAGTTAATTGAGAAGTCAAACAACAGAGCTAAAAGGTTAAAAGAGAAGCTCAAGAGCAAAGATAAGAGATAGAGAAGCTCACAGCTGATCAGAAGGCTCAAAAGTTGATTGTTCAATTCCTTGAACAACAACTTGAACAATCAAAATCAGAGGTCAAGATGAAAGACCAAGACCTTAGTAGTGCAAGACTAGATATTGCCTACTTGACAAAACAAACAGATGCAAAAGATTCTGAAATAGACGAGCTGAAAAAGATGGTTTATGCTTAATTTGAAGAGATTAACAGGCTGAATAGAGAATTGGAACATAAAGACACTCAACTGAATGAGGAAGAACATTAAGAAGGTCAAGAACAAGACCTGAGTGATAACTTTGAAGAACAACTCATGTCTCAAGCTGAAAAAACAAGCACTTAGGAACATCATATAGAACTAGCACTTATTATTCCTGAGGAGTCATACTCAATGGACCAACTATTTAGTGAGGCAAACCCATTTGAGAACATCCAATATTCACCCATCCTCAGACAGCATTTTTATACACCAAACACCCAATCAGCTCAAACAAACATTATTCCTGAGAATCCACTCTCTGAGAAGCAAAAGGAGCTAATCAAACAATTTGCTGAATCTTTGAAAGTACAAATTGAATCATCCAAAGATCAAGCATCATCCTCACAACCTCCTTTAAAAACTTATGAAAGAAAAAGAAAGAAACTATACTTAGCCTCTTTGAGAAAGGTAAAACAAAAATTTCAAGAAGTAGATGAACCTGATTCTCCACCTCTTAAGGTGTTGAAAGTTAAAACTGAGCCATTGGATGAAGATGAACCAAATCAGAAAACATCTGAGGCTACTGTATTAGAAGAAGGTGAAATTGATGAGACAGAGCATCAACAAACAGAGCCAATCATAATTCAAAGTGATTCTGAAGAAGATGATGAAGAAAGGAATGATGATGAGAACATGCAAAACATACAAGAACTCTTCCCAGATGATCCTGAGACTTTAATGAGAATTGAGTTAACATCAAGAGGATTTCCTTATGCTTTATTCATGCATCTTAACCTATCTGAGGTTAAAGACTTGCTCAAAGAACTTTCAAAAAGTTATGAAGAATGAAAAAAGCAGACATACAGAAGGTACAAGGAAATCAAAGATCAACAAGAACTTCAAAAGAATTTATCAAAGGATCCTCAGATAGAGAAGATGACCTACTCCTAGGTTAAAAGCTGGTTAAGTCACACAGGGTGCCCTATAGATCATATGCAGGTAGATCTGTATCTCAAATGAAAGAAATGGCTTGAGAGATAGACAAGAACATGCTTGCAAATACATTGAAGCCACAAATCTTTAGACCTCATCCTGCATCTTCTCTATCCACATATCATCAAGCTCCATCTGAGCTTTATCCAATAGAAGAGCCTAGGCAATTCATGCCTCACAGGCTATGGCCATAAGGAAATAAGGTCAGAGAGATGATAAATGAGAAAACAAATTTTGCCTAGTTGTATGACAAAATCACTCTCACAGCATCAGCTGATGAAAGAAAGATTGTAGCATGGAAATATGATGAGATATGGGATGCTATACTAATTAAGAGAGTATCTGGCCTTATCTAGTACTTATCATACATATCTCAACTGGGATCATTAAGCTATGAAGACAAATTAGACCTAATGCAATTTAGGATGGTCAATCATTCTAACAATCCTAGAGGAGAAGATTTCTATCATATTATGAGAGCATACATGAATAGGCAACATCATGAAATGAAGTCAAAAGCAGATAGAGAAGATAAACTTCATTTAGCCAAGTTGAGAAGAGAATAACAATTGGCAAGCAAACAAAAGAGGCCTGTTGAAGAAACATCCACTCAGATAGATATAGAAATATTAGAAAGAGTTGGTTATCCAATGAGACCATCTGATTTGAAGCTTATTATGAAGAAGATAGATGGTAATCAGTATAACCATCCTATCACAAGATGGTATTATGATGAGACTTATTTTGAGGTTGTTCTTAAAAGAAAGCTTAAAGGGAAGGAAGCTTCAAACATCAGACTTCTTGATCCAGTAGAGATCAAGCTCCTTCATCCCTTATATGTTTCATTTTTGAAGACCAAAACATTCCCTGCGATAGAGGATGTTCTATGCAAGGGAGATTGCTGTTACTTCATACATATGTTAAGAATCTTAGGGACAATTTATGTGAATGTTGCACTTAAACAGAGATTGGAAACAAATCAGCAATCACTAACATACATTGAGGGAATCACTGGCCTGAGAATATCAGAAAACAACAATCTTGAAGTTCTAAAGGGTGATCATATTGTAACCACATCTTAAACCAATCAACCCTAGAACAGATGGTTCACCTATCAATCTAGAGCAAATATGATGATCAGACTAGTGTTGTATAGTATTTTACTAAGAACATAGTTAATTGTAGAAATGCTCTAAGGATCACACCACTATCTGTTCAAGTGAAGGAAGCCAAAAAAGATCAGATCATTGAGAAAGATGTAGAAGAATCTTTGAAAGCCATAACAGAAGTGAAGAAGAGTGTAGAAGAAGCTGGTCCTTCTCATTCATAAAGGTTTCTAATAAGAAAACAGACAAAAACAAACAAACATACAAATATGGAGGGGAGTCTCAACACTCAGCTAGAGGTCCAACCATCCTCTACTATTGACCTCAATGTCAGTGTTAAGTCTCCTCAGTCTCAACCAGACGAGCCCACAACCAAGCCGTTAGCCCTCAAGGCAAGTCTCAACACTCCCCTGAGCAGCCAAAAAGGGATAGCCACATAATTGGCTCAACTGCTATTGCTGAAGAGCCATTAGGTGTTGACCAAGGTCCCAGGTCACTAGATATAACTTCTCTATCTTTTATTGACCTATTAACCTGACTTGATGAGGACATTATGTTCCATCCGGGCCATGATGTTGATCTACCACACCACTCTCAAGATCAACTAAGCCCCAGGGAACCTTTAATGTCTAGCCCACATCAGCTAAACCTAACTGAGGTGAGTCAAACTGGTGTGGAGTTGACTCATGTAGGCTTAACTGCCACTACCGAGAGTGTATCACTAACCTCTCAGGACAGTGGTAACATCAGTGAGACTAAGTCTACGGCAACCTTGCCAATTGATGCCTCTGAAAGAGACATCACTAAGCAAGGGTATCCAGGGTGCCAAGAAACCACTACTAGAGGTGATGATGAACATACTAGGTATGTTATCTCATCTCCTAATGATTCTTCAAAAACAGATGAGGGTAGTCTGAAACTCATTATCAGAGACCTGCTTTCTAAAGTGTCAAACCTTGAATTAAAGGTTAAGACTTTAGAGGACAGGTCAGCAACTCAGCAGCTTGAGATTGAACATCTCAAGGCTTAACTAGCTGAAAAACAGATTGAGAAGTCTATTAGGCATGTACCAATTCAAGTTTCTTTAAGTTCTTCCTCCAGCTCTTCTACTTCTCAAGATGATGCTACCAAAAAGGGGGAGAATGTATAGAAACAAAGACATGTGGAACCCAGCCTTGCCATCACTACTTCCCTTGATGCCATTTCTTCTTTCTATCCCACACAGCAACATCCTGCAACCATCTTTCCTCAACCACCACCTATTACCATTCAAGTGGACCCAAGGATGCTTATTGACCTTAACAGATTCTTAACCAAATTTTTGATAAGCTCCTCCCTTGAACAACCCTCCCCTGATGTTGCCATAGCCTATTTTAGAGCTGAAGAGCTACAAAGGCTGAGTGCACCACCTACCTCTGAGGAGGAAGTTGGTCAACCTAAGGTCTCTATTGAACTTGAGATTAAACTCGAAGGGAAAATACAGACTGATGGCCCAGCAACCAACTTAGAAGGGATAGGTAGTGCAGCTCCAATTACTTTCAAAGCAAAAAATCCAAGCTGTCGAAGGAATAATTGAACTATCTTTCTTGTCTGATGACTTGTTCATCATAAAGGACATCTTGACCTAGCGTCTAAGGTCAATAGTGACGACTTCCTTACAACTCCCATCTCCCAAGCACCATAAGTTCAAACCCCCTCTCCCCAACCTGAAACCTCTAAGCCTGAGTCTCCAAAAGCTAAATCTTCCTCTGATCCTAAGGGGAAGAGGAAGCTCACTGCTGAAGAGCTTCTAAAGGAAGAAAGGCTAGAGAAGTTGAAAAAGAAAGGAAGAATTGATACTGGGAAGTTGCTGGCTGCAAGCAACAAAGTAGTAGCAGCCGCCCAAGAGAGTATCAACAACCAGAGGAGAGTGGAGGTTATAGAAAGGCTCATCAGCTTGGGAGTAGTCAATGAAGATATACTTCTACTCCCACTTGATGAGCTTGTAAAGCTGGAGAAGGCAACCTTGCTATAAAAAGAAAAGGAGGAAACAGTAAGGTTGGCCATAGAGGAGGAAGAGAGGAAAAAAAGGAGGAGGCAATGGAGAAGGAGAGGATGGAGAGAATAGCCTTTCTCTGTATTAGAGGCTAATCTCAAAAGGAGCTAGCACCTCATGATTATGATACGATCTTGTTTCTTTTTCACAAAGAGCAAGATCAAATCAACAAAGAAAGGAAGAAGGCTGCCATGGAGAAGCTAAAAGGGAGGAAGAAGATGGAGGAAGAGGCAAAGCTTGCAGCTGCCAAGAGTGAAGGTGATAAGGAGTGGATAAAAATCTACCTTAAAACCCATGGATTCACTTGCAGGCAGGTGGGTCCTATGTCGTTAAAGACCCTACAACGACATGTCAGCAACATCAAGGTTGATATTCGCTTAGGAAGAAGGCAGGAGATACTTCAAAAGCAAAGTGTTCAGAAGATGGCACCCAAAACAACTCCCAAACCCAAACCAGCACCCAAACCACAACCTATGCCCACCTCTTTTTCCCTTACCTATTAAAACTGTGCCAACCACTAAACCTTACACCCCTGAACCCACACCTTCAGCCATACCTACACCTTCACCCATTGTCTCTCAACAACCTCCACCACCACCTATCCTTAAACCCAAAACACAACCCTAAACCCAATCTCTACCCAAACCATCTTTTAAACCATCTAAACCCCTGACCTTAGAAGAATTCAAGGAGATCAAAAGGAAGTCATTAATTACACAACCCTGAGCGAGATCTCTTGTGAGGAAGAGTCTATAAAGCTGAAATACATTGATGGATCATAGATGTATTCCTTGATCTACCAAGGGGAACACTGGACCAATCTCTCTAACTTCTTGCAACCAACTCAGACGCACTTAATAAAGAAGAGAAGAAGTTGGGAAGGAGACTGGTGACTCTGCTGGAGACAAGAAAAGGGGACAAGCTACCAACCAATCCCCCAATCCTAGAAGCCAAATTATCCAGTAGAGGTTCTACACACAAATTTGCTATGGAAAGGGAGAATGGTCAAGTTAATAGACTTGATACATCTGCTCTACTACACTCAAGCAGGTTTGACATTACTAAGTTATTAGAGAGACTATTCTCCAATCCCTCTAACTCTTAGATAGCTGCTCACATTAGGAATCATCTGAACAGTCTTCATGTTAAAGAGCTTACAATGAAAGCCAAGACTGAAGAAGAATTGAAAAGGAGAGCAAAGAAAGAAGAAGAAGTGCAACCAAAAAAGAAAGCACATTCCTACAGATGGTTGAAGGTCTAACTTTGGATCCTATGGTTAGATGAGAATATGACTACAATTCCCATCAACTAACTCTCTTCAGAGGGACGCAACAAAGAGTACAAATCATCCAAAGCAACAGATTGGATCTATGATCTACGTATGATTTGTATAAGCTCCTCACCACTACATCACGGAAGAACAAAGTGACAGACACATATCTGCTCTCCCTGGTTTTGAAGACATTGAGAAATAGAAGGAAGTGAAGTTTTGGTAGCATCAGCCTATGGGGAGTTTGTTGGATCATATGAGGTTGGTGCAACCAAAACAACACTTAGAAGATTATGATGTACTATTGAATTGGTCTTCCGAAGATAAAGCTGCTCTTCGAAGACAAGTCAAAGATCTTCCGAAGCTCAAGGTTGAAGAACTTCTGAAGTAAGAACTCAGTCTTCCGAGATTAAGTAGTTCTCCTTCTGAAGTATACAATTTAGAAGATCCTAAAGACAATTTCTTCTAAAGAATAAAGTCCTGAAGACTTGCAGAAGACTTGGAAGAAGTTGATTCTTCCAAAGTATAAATGGCCTCGGAAGAACTTATTCTTTCGAAGCCATTTAGCTTTGGAAGAATCAACTATGAATCAGTAGACATAAGTATGGCCTGTCTGACATTCACTGCAACATCTGATATATTACATGGAGCTTTCCCACACCCATGTAGTTGACCATACTTTTATCTATTGTTCACCCATTATCAGTTAGTATAGCCAAAAGGTAAGTCATGGACTTGTCATGACTACCTATTCTAAGATAATATTTTATCTTAGATACTTTACTTTTAGCAATGTAGCATTTGTCTATTTGTAGATTCTAGCTGGTTATCAAAGTATACCCGGCTGTAGATAGTAGTATATATAGTTTCTCATTGTAACTTTGTAACCATGCTTGTAAGAGTCTTGTAATACTAAGTTGAGAAGTAATATATACAAGTATCTTGAAAAACTACTCTTGTGTTTAGTTGTTTTCATTAACTTATTATATTACTTGTGAACTTAGTTAAAGATTCTACTTCATCAAACCCAGTGAGATTAAGTGAGCTTGTGAGATAAACTTGTGTTGTGAAACCAACACCGATCCTGCAAATTTAAATTACTCCCCTAAAGTTTATATCCATACGCGATACAAACTGTAAAGATTTTAAAATTTTGAAAGGAAATATTATTTTGTAATTATTGGTTTTCTTATCTGAACATGAAAAGGAAGTATACCTTACTTGGGATCATATCAATCTTACCTTTCATAAGCGCAAGCAATTATTAGTAAAATAGACATAATCATGAACATAGTGATTGTAGGTATGTTTGTCCTCTTAAACTCATGCTTGGTTAATATTTTAATGCTTGTGATATTTATCATGTTTTGAGTGGATTAAATATTTAGCATGTACCTCAGACTCAAATGCATGCCAAGATCAACCACCTGCTAACTTTTACACAACTTACATGACCAGATCATTTAAATTATGAAATCTCATTTGGTTTTGGGTAAGGGGGATCCTTATTGGGATTCATTTACTTTGATCCTTACATTTATTTGATCCTTATTAGATTCTTTTTGCACTTCACTTTGGAAGGTGATCCTCCTTGGGATTCTTTTCATTTTATTAATTCATCCATTTTGGATGTGTTCCATATTAGGAATCTTTTTGGATCATGAAATCAGCACTATGTGCCTATTTCTCCAGGTCTTTGCTCAGCAAAACAAGGAGAAACTGATGTGGGTGAATGAGATTCATAAGGCATCATAACCTGGTGTGTTTAGGTTACTACACGTATACATACTTGGATAAGCTAATACTATACATGAGATGATGGCTTCACAGCTGAATATGAGCTTTAGTTCATCACAGCATGTATCTTCTTTTCCAAGCTGAGCCTACTCGCATATCAGATAAGTCATGTCAATCTTTCAAGATTTTTAAATAAGCACAGTGAATGATATAGCGACTATAATTATATCATTTCCTATGGAGTACATTTCATATTCTTCAACAAAAATAACTTATTTTTTGTATTTTATATAATATTTGAATGTTTTTGCAAATATTGATTTTTACTCAAGGTTAATCATGCCAATTGATTGAACTAAGAATTCAAACCGACTAGGGTCAAATGCCTTAGTGAACAAATCAGCTAATTGATTGTCCATATGGACCTGTATAAACTTGATTAACCCTTTTCAGTACAGTCTCTCAAAAAGTGATATCTAATTTCAATGTGTATGGTTTTTGAGTGCTGAACTGGATTGTTTGTTATGAACATGGCGGCTGTGTTGTCAATGTGAATTGGTGTGTGCAGGAAGTTATAACCATAATCAAGCATCTGGTTTTGAATCCAGAGAACTTGAGAGCAACAAGCTGATGCTACTATATACTCAGCTTTTGCTATGGAAACAGACATGTTTGTCTGCTTCTTGCACTGCCAGGAGACCAGTCTGGGACCAAGAAATTGACAACCCCAAAAGTGGACTTCTGATTGAAGTTGCATCCCCCGTGGTCACTATTGTAGGCATAGAGGTTGAAATCTCCCTCCTTTGGATACCATAATCCAAGTGCAGGCTTGCCCTTGAGATATCTGAATATCCTTTTACAGCATTTACTTGTGATTCCTTAGGATCTGCTTGATATCTGGCACAAACGCATACACCAAACATTATGTCAGGTCTGCTTGCTGTTAAATACATGAGTGACCCTATCATTGATCGATATTGAGTCTGATCGACTGATTTGTCATCTGAGTTGGACTAATCTTCATTTTTGTATCCACAGGAGTTCTGATAAACTGACAATATGCAAAATGAAATTTCTTCAACATGGATTCCACGTATTTTGATTGATTGATAAAGATTCCATCTGATGTTTGCTGTACTTGCAATCCTAAGAAGAATGTGAGCTCCCCTATTGTACTCATTTGGAACTTGGAGTGCATAAGGTCTTCAAAATCCTTGCAAAGTTGTTTGTTTGTTGATCCAAAGATGATATCATCCACGTAGATCTGGACTAGCAACATTTCATGTCCTTTTCTTTTTCTGAACAAAGTTTGATCAATCATTCCTCTCTCATACCCATGTGCAAGAAGGAAAGATGATAGAGTCTCGTACTACTTTTTTGGGGCTTGATGTAGACCATACAAAGCTTTGTCAAGCTTATACACCCTATGAGGGAAATTTGGGTCCTCAAAGCCTAGTGGTTGACTCACATAGACTTCTTCAGAGATTTTGCCATAAAGAAATGCACACTTTACATCCATTTGGTACACAGTAAATTTCATGGATGTAGAGTAAGCAAGAAAAAGTCTAATGGCTTCTAATCTGGCAACAAGTGCAAACACCTCATCATACTCTATTCCTTCTTTTTGGGTGTATCCTTGTGCAATCACTATTGCCTTGTTTCTGATAACAATGCCCCTGTCATCAGTCTTGTTTTTGTATAACCATCTGGTACCGGTAGGGTATTGTCCTTCGGGAAGGTCTACCAGCTACCATACTTCTTGCTTTTTGAACTGGAGCAATTCTTCTTACATTGCCTTGATCCAGATGTTGTCTTGAAGAGCCTCTTTTATATTCTTAAGTACTGTTTGACACAAAAAGCAAGAAAACATACAGACGTTTGCAATACTTGACTTGCTTCTTGTCACCCGCTCATCTAATTCACCAATGATGCTTGTCACTGAATGATTCTTATGTATCCTGGTGGTTGGAATTGAGTCACCAGCAATTGATACATCAAGGTTGGAGACATTCACATCATCTTGGTGAGAGGCACCTTCAGGTTATGATGTAGGTGAATTGTGAAAGTAATCAAACGCTTCACCAACTTCAGCATCAGCAGCACTTTGAAGACTTTCACCATTTGCATTCACTTCAGTTTCAACTGGCACAATAGTTGGTTTTGGATTTCTAACTTTAGTAGACAGTTCTGCTAAAGGAGTAGGCAGTGTACTTGGACCAGCCTCAGTTGAGACACTCTGATTTTGTACTTCTTGTTTAACAGGATTAGCTTGCAATGGAACTTCTTCATCCAATTGAGTAGCAAAAGATGGAAGAATCATTGGAAAGTCATCCCTTCTCTCTACTGTTCCAGAAGATCCAGCTGATTGTAGATTACTTGCATTTGACAAGTGAAACTGATCAAAAGTTCTTGTAAAAGAGTCAATATCAAACAACCAATTGGGACCATTCATTGACTTAGGAAAAGAGTGCTCATTGAATTGAATGTTTGTTGATTCATCAATAATGTTTAATCTAGGATTAAACACTCTGAAAGCCTTTGAGATAGAGGAATAACCTATAAAGAATCCCTCATCAAACTTAGGAGCAAACTTTCCTAAATGGTCTCGGGTGTTTAATATTGAGACAAGACAACCAAATGAATTGAAAAATCCAATAAATGGTTTTCTATGAAAAAGAGGTTCATAATGTGCTCTGTTGTTTTCTTTAACTATCAAAGTTCGATTTTGCACAAAACACGATAAGTTGACTGCTTCGGCCTAAAAGGTAATTGGCAGCTTAGCATCGGCTAGCATTGTTCTTGCTACTTCAATAAGTGTTTTGATTCTCCTTTCAGCTACCCCATTATTTTTTAGGAGTTTTAGCTGCACTGAATTGATGGGCAATGCTTTTGTGTATGCAAAATGAACTTAGATTTTCATTTTTAAACTCTATCCCATTATCACTTTTGATTGATTTTACCTTCTGATCAAGTTGATTTTCAATTTTAGTGATAAAATCTTTTATTATTTGGGACGCTTTATTTTTATGAAGTAGGAAGAAGACCCATGTGAATTGTGAAAAGTCATCAATGATCACCAAACAATACTGTTTCTTGCCAATACTCATGACATGAGTTGGTCCAAAGAGATCCATATGAAGTAACTTCAATGGAGTATTAATTGTGTTCACAAGCTTTGGCTTATGGGTAGATTTATGTATTTTTCCTTTGAGACATGCAGAATAGTGGTCAATAAAATAAAATTCCATTTGAGGTAAACTAATTACATGATTTCCTTTTACCAATCTGTTCATGTTTTTGAAATTTGTGTGTCCCAAACGTCTATGCCAAAGCTGTGACTCATCAAATGATGCTTCAGAAAAAAGACATGTTTCTTCTATTGGTTGTGCAGAATTAAGGTTCAAGACATAGGTGTTATTCTTTCTTGGAGTCTTCAAGACAACCCATTCTTCAGGAATTTGAAATCCTGGTTTCAGAGTGTAGCAATGGGTGTCTGTGAAATGAGTGGAATATTTCTTGTCACAGATCTAAGACACGCTGAGGAGATTGAAATTCAGTTGCTCGCAGTAGTTCACTTTGTCAAAGCTCTACAGTCCATTGGTTACAGACCCTTCCCCAGTAATTCTGCCACCTTGTGAGTTTCCACCAAACGCTACAGTAGTTCCTTGTATATGCTTGAACTCATGAAGGAGGAAACTGTCTCCCGTCATGTGTCAGGATCGTCCACTGTCCACATACCATAAGTTGTTGGATCTGTATGGATGACCCTACAAGCATAAAAGAACTAGTTAGAATATGGAACCCAAGCCATGATGGTCTTGGCTTGCCTGTATCTATCCATTACTGTAACCTTTTGATACTTGCCTCTAGGTTGCGATTTAGAGGTTGATGCTTTGAAGAATTTCTGTGGAGTTCTTTTTATTTTTATTTGATCAATTTCAACAGAGCTATCTAAAGAGTAGTCAAATCTTTCATCCCTATTTCTATATAGAAATTAGGCACGTTTTTGATTTTCAGAAATCATTTTTGTTTTAATTTTTGGATGTGAACTAAATGATTGTTTCATATTATGATTAAGATTCCTTTTGACACCCTTTGACTGCCATTGATCATTGAAGTCATCATTCGAAATTAAATCTGTGTTTGTTTAATGTGTGATTGATTTCTGTGTTTGGTCTTGTCAGTTTAAATTGGTAAAATAGGCTTGTTTTGTGGAATTCTCAAGCCTTTCTATTAAAAGAAACAATCAGATCTATTGTGATTTGTCATATCACATACAGAACAATATTTGTTGAAATAGTAGGTTTTAGTGGAATGATTGTTCATGTCATAGATGGAGCAATATTGATAAAAATAACACTCATCTGTGTTATGATTTGACATGTCACAAATGGCACAGTACATTTGTTTGTCTTTTTATTTTGATATGGAGGCTTCATGTGATTTAACAGATTTTAGATTAGCCTTTGATTTTGTTTTCAATGAAGAAGCAATTTCAGTCTTCTTAGTTTCAATAGATTGTTTCACAATTCTACTTGGCTTGGTCTTCGGAGATGGTTTTTGCTTCTTTTTACCCTTACTTGACTCCATTTCAAGTTGGTCTCCATCCTCTTTGTTGCAAATGTCAAAACCGACCCCCTGTTTGTACTTTGATGATGATTGAAATTCAGTTTTTACATTTGGTTTTTGAACCATGGATGATTTCCCTTTGGATGATAGAGAAGCTGTTGCTTTACCTTTGGATTTTAGTGAAACCTTTTCTGATTTGCTTGAATTTTTAGAAGATTTGATCTCACTATCAGATCTGCTTTCAGTAGAGGATTTCACTGATACTTTAGAATTCTTCACCACCTTGATATTTTCAGGGATGAATTTCACAAATGGCACAATGGCTTTGACTGGGCTGTTGAATTTCTTGAGAATTACAGGTTTGTATGAGCATTCTTTGATTTTGATTGGGTGACCCAACTTGATTTTATCCTTATTGGTTTCAATATAAACACTCAGTTTGTTTTGAGGATTAGTTATTTGTGAAACCATTTTTTTAGTTTCAATAACTTTAGGTTCAGTTGAATTAGAATGAGTGAGTGCCTCAGGCATAACCGTATAGTTGTCATTGTATGGAGGTGGACAAGAATTGTATCCTATCCCAGTCATATCCTTTGGCTCCTTCTGTGAGTCAAGTAACTCTTGCAACTTAGCAGAAGAGAATTGAAACTTTTCAAGTTTCACTTCCGTAGCCGATTGCTCAGCTTTTGTTTTTGTTAACAATTCAGTTAACTTCTCATTCTCAGCTACTAGAGTGTACTTTTCACCATGGAGTTTTTCAATATCTAAAAGAAGTGATTTGATTTTAATTTCAAAACTTTTCATCTCTTGTATTAACATTTCAGATTTGACCTTTTCTTATTTGATTTTAAGAGCCAACTTGTAATTATCTTCTCGGTATCCATATACTTCTTGAATGCATTTATCACTACAGAGATTGGATTCTACCTCAGTTGGCATTGGATTTGGACCATCATTAATGTGAGCCATGAGAACATGATTATGGAAGTGAGGCTTGACTTCCTCTGCATATAGGATCCAGTCACAGACTCCATCTTGTCTGATGACAAGTGAATTAGAGGTTGGTTGGTTGTTTCCCTAAGCTTGATGAGTCAGTTGGGGTTGACTGTGATGAGTTTGTTGGTGCTGATTTTGATGTTGATACTGATGTTGATTGCTTGATTGAAAGCTTGAATTGGATTGAGATGATGGCTGACCATGTGAAGTTCTTTGGTAATTGTTGGTACTTCTTCTGGAAGCATTGCATTCCCTAGAGAAATGGCCAGTCACACCACAATTGAAACACTTTACATTAGATTTGTCATATCCATGTTTTGTGTTCTCATTCAGACTTCTGAAGAATTTCTTGGCTCTTATTGCAATCATGGCCATCTGCCATTGCAAGTCCGTTTCTTTAACATCATCTGGATTCATTTCTTCCAGATCTTCCTAAATCAGATGTGGTGAAGTGAGTCTTCCTCCTAGATATGCCTTAAAGCTAGCAACAAAGGGTAAGTTGCCTTTTGCTCTTCAGATCTTTGATCACTAGGCATGCATGTGGGTGTTGTAGTAGCTGGAGTTGAAGATGATGGCTTATTTTGTTGTGAAGCAGCAATGAATCCAGTTGTTTTCGCTTGATCTTTGGAAGACAGAAAATCATCTTCCTCTGTCACAAAGGCCTTTTCAACAGAATGAGTTTCTGATGGAAACTTATATGCCTCAATGACTTGAGGTCCATTAAGATTTCTGCTTCTCTCATCTAACTCAAGAGCTTCAATCTTAGCAATCATGATATCTAAGCTGGTGCTCTCCAAGTCAAGAGTGTTCTTCAGCATTGTAACATTCTGCTTCCAGTTTTTTGGTAGACTGTGCAGCATCTTCTTGTTCATTTCCTTCTCTTTGTATGTAACCCCCATGATTTCCAGATCATTTACCAACTGTACAAAATGATGTAGCTATTTGGAAATTGATTCACCCTTGGTATGATGAAAGGTTTCATATTGGTTCACTAGTTTGTCTTTGTTTATTTCTGTCACCTCACTGCTTCCTTCACACGTGATCTGCAATCCATCCCAGACACCTTTGGTTGTTCCATACTTCTCTAGTCTTTTGAGGACATCCATGTTTAAAGCCTGAGTTAAAATGGAGTAGGCTTTGAGATCTATCTTGATTATCTTGTATTCCTCATCATCAAGATTTAGATTAGGATCCTCAATGGGAATTCTAACAATTCTATACTGAGGTGCTTGATCCACATTTAGAGAAACAGGAATGTAGGGTCCTCTGCAGATAGATATCCAATAGTCAAGGTCCACATCTGTAATGTAATTTCTAAACCTTATTTTCCACTGCTTAAACTCAGACATGTGTTTAAGCATTGGAGGTTTAGACGCATGACCAATTTCAGAAAAGTTAACAGAATCCATTATAATAAACTTGATTTTAGATGGTTTGAATATTGATTAAGTTGATTTTTATGTCCAGAATGTTCAAACAGTCCAATATCAAGTTTTTCTTGTTCTGAATCGGTGAACAGCAGCAACAGTAAGGTTGTGTTTAGGTTGATTTGATGAAAATTCCACTGACAAGTTGATTTTAGGTTGATTTAGGTCAATTTTTTGTGATTATGAGTGGATTTTGTCTAATATTTGTTGAGAATCAACAACCGAATAGCGTTCTTGAGTTTATGGAGTAGAAGAACAGTGATAGTTGATGAAGCTTAAAGTATTTTTAGTAAGAATGCTTATTAGAAGTCTAAAACTTGCTAACAAACAACTCAAACACCAGTTCAATCGATTTTCATTCAAGATCTGTGCTGCTTTTGAGACGAATTCAAGAGCCGAGGCTTTGATACCAATTGACCGGGTCCAAGAAGTGAATCTAAGTTGATGTGAATCAACTAGGATCAAATATGATGATTGAGTCAATGATTATGTAGTGGAAATACAGAATCAAAAAACATTTAATGCTGAAAATACTAATAAATGCTTTGTATATTGATGTTGTTAAACAAGATACAAAGTGTGCTTGGGTTTTTAGCACAGAAACAGAAACTTCTAACTCTCAAAACTTTTAAATATAGCATATACTATTCTATTTATAGGCTGATACAATGCCTGTACAAAATGACTAAACTACCCTGACAACTAGACATCAGAATACTAGTCTAAGTACAAAATGTTAATCAGCATTTGGGGTGTTCATTTGCATTAGTTGATCTTCATCAGCATTTCTTTAGATGTGCATCCGCATTAAGTATGTCATCCATATTAGTTAATGCAGATGACTAAATACTTAGCCGCATTTGGTTCTGCTTATCCCTATTAGTAAATGCGGATGAACAAATACTTGGCTGTATTTGTTCTTGCTCATCCACATTGACTAATGCGGACAGCCGACACTTGGACTTTTTTCTTCTATTGTCTTCACCCGTATCACATCTTGGACTTGTGCATATTCTACCAACCAGAACAACCATCAACCACCTCTTGAATTGGCATGTATGATGCTTTCAGGGTCAAACAATACTCCCCCTAAGGATTATACAGCCTATGTACTTCAAGGGATTAAGGGTGGTGGAGGTTGTGAAGATTCTGGTGGTTCTTCTAGACTAGGTTCTTGCTTCTCAGGAACTTGGACTGTTGATGGAGCTGGTGCTAGTTCAGGCTCAGGAGAATGATGCGATTCAGCCAATGAAGGTTCCAGTATTGCTTTGATCATATTTGAGAACTCTTTGGCATCATTCATCTTGTCTCTGCTAAAAACATGGATCTTCATTTGACTCATGGTGTAAAGTGCCTCAATAGGCATATGTCTCAGAGATATGGGTTCCCACACAGATACAGTGGATAGCCCATCTCTGTGGATTAGTAATGAACCATCAGCATCAACTTCCAGCTTAACAATGTTTCCCAGCTGAAGAGGAACTCTTTTTCTTTTCCTTTGTTCTTTCTTTCTATTAATTCTTCATAGGCTATCATGAGTATCTTGATGCATTTCAAAAAGAAATACATATCAGCTTCTCCCAGCTTGTTATCTATTCCTCTGAAGTGTCTTGTAAACATATAGTGGATATAGGATTCATCTAGCAGTCTCACCTCATATCCACTAAATATCCTTATCTCAGAACCTTCTTTTCCTCCCCATTTCTTTTTAATCACCAACTCATAAGTCTTCTCATCATAGAATACATTGGAGATTGGTTTGGACTTGTGGGTTCTAGCAACCATCTTTCTTTTTAGTGATTTAGTTGGTTGTACATTCAAATCTGGAAATACCAACTCTTCAGTTCCTTTCTTCTTCTTCTTTTCCAAGGATTGTTGAAAGATTTGTCTTTTCTTATTCATATTGGGTTCAGAGACTTGAAGTTGTTTGTTTCCTGGAACATCTTTAGAATATCTTCAAACTCATATCCTCTATACATAGCATTATGATTGATCAATTCTAGCTCAGCTAATTCTTTCAAATCATGTATCTATAGGGAGTTCAATAAAGCAGTGTACTCAGCGAAGAACTGAACTAGCCTGAGATCCTTTTCACCATGAACATCTTCCAATCACTGTCATACTTCCAAGCAGTTATCTTCACATTACTTTTCCTTCTGGAGCAGACATACCCTAATCATTTCTGAAGTGGTTAACCCTTCATGTGACTCCACTTGAGAGGGTTTAATAAACCATTCTAGGTTTTTGTGCAGCAGGGTGCCAAGACATCATGGTCTTTGGTAGTGAATTGGATATCTTGATCTGAAATTCTTGATCTGGGCTTTCTCCCTACAACCTCTTCTTCTATAGTCTTCAATCTTTATTTCTATTCTTGACTATCTTGAGGATTGTAGCCCGGAGGGAATTTGTCTTCATGTTACCTAGCTTTCTTTTGGTGAATCTTTGATTAGACAGATAATCCTTCATTTCCCTATTTGTCATGCTGTAGGGATCAGGATATTGGGATTGAGGAACTTGGGTCTGTTGAGGTTGTGTTGGAGTGAATGAGGTTGTGTTGGAGTGAATGAGATTGGGGATCTGACTGTCACATCATGCTTTTTCAGCTTTGTTTCTTTCTCAGTTCTCTTCTTTTCATACTCAGTCACAAAGGTAGGATCTAAAAGTTTGTGCTCTGTGTAAGGTTATACTTGAAAGGCTGATGCAACCAAAGAAACAAAGCAACCAAGGAGCTTCCAGCTTGCATGCACATTATGCAGAGTAGAAGTTACTTAGGAAGTTTTACATTTCTCACAGCAAATTATTCTAAGTTTAAAATCTTCCGAAGCCAAAGACCAAATCTTCTGAAGCCAAAGATGAAGTCTTCTGAAGCTTCAAAGGAAAAGTCTTCCAAAGCCAATGAAAAGAAGACTGATTTTTTCCGAAGACAGAGAGGACATGCTTTCTCTGATCTACTTTTGTATAAAGCTGACCAACTTTCCGCTACAACTCTGAAGACTCACCAACTTGCATGAGTTGGTGAAAAGGTCCATCCTTTTGTAACTGTAGATTATGGTTTAGAGTTTGTAACTTTCTACTTTGTCCCTTTTATCCTTTTGTAATATATTAGGATGTGAGCTATGGCATGTCATGGTCACTTGTCAAAAGGCAATCTGCCTTTTGACTTTACATTGATCTTGTTATCTAGATTATTGTTTCCAGCTGGCCTTCAAAGTATGGCTGGCTGTGGGATGTAGTATAAAGTATCTCAGGTTCTTGTATTTCTTTTTATGCTTTGTAACACTTGTAAAGAACTTGAGAGCAATATATAACATTTCTTGAAAACCATACTTATCTTGTTCTTGTTCTTAGTTTTGTCTCATTGTTTACTTGTGTTCTTAGTATCATTCATATAAACCCAGTACCCTATTTGATCAGTTAAGTGTTCTAACACTCTCCTCATTATGAGACTGATTGTATTGACCATCCTTTTAACCGGTCCTGCAATTGGTATTAGAGCTATCTAGGCTCTTGATTGTAAGATCTCACCATCTTAAATCCCTTCAATTTCATAAAACACTTAACAACTCAAATGGCAGCTATCATAAAGGGTGATATGGAAATCGATACCATGACAAAGTCTCCATTGATCACTCCTGATGATTTTGATACTTGGTGCCAAAGAATGGAAGACTTCATCAAGTCTCAAGACTCCAGGATGTGGGGATCTGTTGTCTCTGGACCTCATGTACCATCCACCTCTTCAGTTGCTGCTGGTGGTGGTATGACACCAAAGGAAGTGGCTGACTATTCTGAAGAAGATTGGAAAAAAGATAGATAGAGATCAGAAAGCCATGACCGCTCTCCAAACTGCTCTTCCAAACTCCATCTACAAAGGCTTTAAGAAGTGCAAGACTGCTAAGCAACTATGGCATGCACTAAAGCTTATGTATGAGGGGTCCACTGAAGCAAAAGAGAACAAGAAGGACCTCTTGAAGTAGCAGTTGGGAACTTTACCTTTAAGGCAGGTGAAACCATGACTCAACAATACTTCAGGTATGTTGATATTGTGGACACTCTAATGGATGTTGGAGTAACTCTTGAGACGAGGGACATTATGAGGAAGTTCATGTCCTTTCTTCCCAGACAATGGACACACTATTGTGTGGTCATTAAGAGGACTGAGAACCTCAAGACCCTTACTCTCACTGAGTTGTGTGGTATCCTTAGTGGCTACCAAATGGAGATGAACATGCAAAATCCATCTGGTAACTCCAACAATCAACAAACATCAACACTTCATATGGTTGAAAGGGATTGCAGAGAACCACATCATCATCGCATCTGCTACCCTGACAACTCACAAAAGGGTCATTTCATCACCTTCCCGGAGACACCAAGAGAGAGCTATATCCAAGGAAGCCCATTTCAAGAGACAAGCTCTTCACAAGCCTTTGTGTCTACTGATGAAAGCATAGGCAACCTTCTCCTTACCCTTGAAGACCTAGACTGTATCCATCTAGATGATCTGGAGTATATGGAAATAGTCCAGCAGATGGCTCTTCTTACTCACAGAGCCAAGAAGTTTTACAAGAGGACATGGAGGAAGTTTCCTAGCAATGCAACTAGTGGAAAGTTTAGGCTGGACAATAGCAAAGTAAAGTGTTACAACTATAACCAAATAGGACACTTTGCTAGAGAGTGCAAGGAACCAAAGACAAATGGTGGCCAAGCACAAACCAGACCAAACTACACTGATGGAGCTCCCTAGAATGAGAAGCCCAAGCAGCAAGCTGCAGTTGCTGTTGAAGAATGAGGCTTTGACTAGAGCTTTCAGGTTGAGGATGCATCTCCAAACCAAGCACTGATGGCAGATCATTGATAGTGGCTATTCTAGGCACATGACAGGCAATGGTTCTCTACTTCAAAATTTTGAGAAAATTAATAGAGGGCTAGTTGCTTTTGGAGGAGATGCTGGAGGTTACATTACTGGAAGGGGCACGGTCATAAATGGTAAGCTCAGCATTGAAAAGGCAAATTTTGTCAAAGAGCATGGGTACAATCTACTGAGTGTATCCTAATTTTGTAATCAGAGACAAAACATGCTCTTCACTGAGCATGAGTGCATTGTTCTCAAGCCCGGGGTGATCATTCCTCAAGAGCATATCTAGCTCAGAGACCATAGGAAAGGGAACATGTACAAGATGGACTTGTAGAAAACATATGCCTCAGGAGAAGTTTCTTACTTTCTATCTAAAGCAAATAATGATGAGTCTTTCCTCTACGGGAACATGTACAAGATGGACTTGTAGGAAACATCTGCCTCAGGAGAAGTTTCTTGCTTTCTATCTAAAGCAAATAGTGATGAGTCTTTCCTATGGAATAAAAGAATGTGCCATGTAAAATTCAAAAACATGAATAAATTAATTAAGAATGACTTGGTAACTGGAATACCAAAAAAAGAGTTTACAAGTGATGACCACTGTGTAGCATGCCTGAAAAGGAAGCAAAACAAAATGTCTCACAAGCCAAAGGAAAGAAACTCTATCACTACTCCCCTACACTTATTACATATGGATCTCTTTGGCCCCACCAGTGTAATGAGACTGGGAAGGACCTCATATTGTTTGGTGATCGCAGATGACTTCACAAGATTCACTTGGGTCTTTTTCCTTAGTACTACGGATGAGACTCCTGACATCTTGAAGAACTTTATTCTTAAAATTGAGAATCAATATGATCACAAGGTCAAAACCATAAGATGTGATCAAGAAACAGAATTTAAGAACCAAATCCTTGACATATTCTGTGATGAAAAAGGTCTTACAAGACAATATAGTGCTTCCAGGACTCCTCATCAAAATGGTGTTGCTGAGAAGAGAAACAGGACATTTATTGAGGCTGCAAAAATCATGTTGTCCGACTCCAAACTACCCATCACCATCTGAGCAGAGGCAGTCAACACAGCCTGCTATGTGTAGAATAGAGTTTTAGTGGTTAAGAATCATGGTAAGACTTCATATGAGATGTGACACAAAAGGAGACTGTTTGTTGGTTTCCTCAGGTTATTTGGATGTCCTTGCACCATCTTGAATACCAAAGATCAAATAGCCAAATTTGTTGAGAAATCAGATGATGGGCACTTTATTGGATACTCTTCCTAAGCTAAGGCTTATAGAGTATACAATCTCAGAACTAAAGTAGTTGAGGAGTCAGCCAATGTGACCTTCAATGAGCACACTCCTAGTATGAAAGGTTCTGGTCCTGATTGGCTGTTTTATCTTGATTTAGTTACAAACTGTTTTAACAAATCTTGTGAAAATGTTTTAAGATCTACAAGTAACTTATCAACAGGAGATCTTGACCCAAGATTTGAGCTGAGAAGGCCAAGCAAATATACTACTTCAGCTCTAGTGGTAACTAACCCTACAAGTGAAGATCCTATAAGCATAAACATGACAAATTCAGCTGATACATCTGAGGCGCCTACAAATTCCAGCTCAGAGACTCAAAACTCAGATGAAGGAACTTCAAATGTAAGAGGAAATGGAAGTGGTGATAGTGATCAAGAATTTCTTGATGCTGTACACTCTATAGAAGACAACATAAAAGATGTCACACACTCATTGGATCAAGCCTCTCTAGATAAGTGTGCTGATGTGGTGGGTGATACTCCATTGCCAGATCTAAATTTCTCAAATTTAGATCTTTCTAATCAACTTGCTTTGATCCCTCAACTCAGGATCCATAAGTCACACCACACCACAAACATCGTTGGAAATGTTGATACAGGGGTGAGAACAAGAGGACAAACCCATAGGAACCAAGTGGGTTTTTAGAAACAAAAAGGATGATAGAGGACTTGTCATCAAGAACAAGGCTAGACTAGTTGTTCAAGAATACACACAGGAAGAGGGAATTGACTACACAGATGTTTTTGCTCCTGTAGCAAGACTTGAAGCTATTAGAATATTCCTGGCTTTTACTGCATCCAAGGATTTCAAGGTCTACCAACTTGATGTCAAGTGTGCTTTTCTATATGGGGTGATTGATGAAGAGATGTATGTCAAACAACCACCTGACTTTGCAAACCCAGATCATCCTGATTATGTCTACAAGCTTGATAAAGCTCTTTATAGGTTATACCAAGCTCCAAGAAAGTGATATGAGACACTATCTTAGTATCTCTGTCAACATGGCTACAAGAGGGGTACTATAGATGGAACTCTCATCATCAAAGGAACAGGGAATGACTTATTGCGGGTTCAAGTATATGTAGATGAAATTATCTTTGGGTCAACCAATTCAAAGCTCTACAAAGACTTTGAGAGGCTGATGAAGAATAAATTTGAAATGAGTGGCATGGGGGAACTCAATTTCTTTCTAGGAATTCAAGTGAAGAAAGTTGAAAATAGCATCTTTATAAGTCAGTCAAAGTATGTACAAGACATCTGTAAGACCCCGTTCCTAGGACGCTTACAGTTGGTCAATCATCGCATAAAACATATAAAATTCATCATTTTGCAGCGGAAATTTAAACTTTTCATTAACAATTAAAAACATGTCAATACATCATATCTTTAAATTACATCATCAAGAATTGTATTAATTCAATATCATCTCAAAATGTGGATGCCAGACTCAAAATATTCCCAGTAGCTTATGCATTCATGCCTGCACCTCCTCAGCATCAAACGGTTACCTGCCAACTATTATGCATACAAAAAGTCAGTGATGCTGAGTGAGTTCTAGTTTTTATAATCAAAATACTTTACATTACATTAAATCATATCCTTTACTTTCTTTCATGATCACACATCATAAGTACACCTGATAATAATTATTATCTTTCATCATCGTTCATCATTCGTACTTCCTTTCATTAATATCTTCCACCATTATCCAGATCCTACCATACGCTATACCCCCACGTCAAGCAAAAGCCGATACTGTGCCGGGGTTTATAAACCCCCACGTCAAGCAAAAGTTGACACAGTATCGGGGTACGCGACAAGGATTTTCTCACAACTCAAACGCTATACCCCCACGTCAAGCAAAAGTCGATACTGTGCCGGGGTTTATAAGTAAACCCCCACATCAAGCAAAAGCCGACACAATACCGAGGTACGCGACTAGGACTCCATCATTCATTACTTCCATTTTAGTCATTCATTACCTTTCACTTTCATTACGTAATATTTTACTTACGTACATAAGTATAACATACCACGTAAAGTCACATCATATTCATATCATGGAACAACATCATCACTATAACAGAACACAATGCATACATATCATAAACAAGCATAAGCCACCACAAGACATCATTTCTTAGCACTTAAACTCTACTTCCCAAACTTCTAGAAAATCCTAAGTCCCAAAAGAAATGCGGATGAAAAAAGAAATGCGGATGAGCAAACAAATGCGGATGAACACTTCAGAAAAATATTCAAAGAAATGCGCATGAACACTGCAGCAAATGCACATGAACAAAGCAAATGAAAGTCTTCAGGAAACATTCCAAGTGTCATGACATGCGCATGAACCAAATGCGGATGACTAAAACAAATGCGCCTTAACACTATAGCAAATGCGCATGAACAAAAGAAATGTGCATGATCACTGTAGCAAATGCGCCAGAACAAAACACTTATGCAAATATTCAACTCTAAATGCGGATGAACTAACCAACCTGCAGTTGAGACTTCTGCAATATTCAATTCCTAATCATCATTCTAACACATCCTTAACACAGATCTATCATGCCAAGCACTTAGAACATACTACACATCGTACACATCTTAGAAAAACATCTAAAAACATACACCCAGTCGCACACCATGTCAAAATTCATAGTTTAGTTTAGAAAACCTTCTGCCCAGTATGCATAACAGCCCCAAACACTTAGAAAACTAGTAAAAGAGGGGATCTAGAACTCACCTTGAACAGCTTTCAAGTAGAACACCTCAAACCCGAGAACCCACTTGAAGTTCCAGTAGCTTTAACCCATGAAAACGAGCACTAAACACTAGAATCTCGGTCCAGAAGCTCGAACCCAGCAGAAAATAGGGAAGAAACACTTGAAAACTTTACCTTTCTTTAAGGTCTTCTACTTTCTCACTCTAAAAACCGTTGAGAGCTTCTCTCTCTTTCTAGAACCGAAGGTTGCAGGAGAGAAAAGAGGTTATGAGCGTCCACACCTCTTTTAAACCCCACCATTTGCAAATTTGGCCCTTGCACGCTTTTAACCCCTTGCTTTTAAAATAACTTCCTGTTTGATCCTTTACTTTTCTTTTCTTCTTCTTCTTATTATTTTTTTTTTGAAATTTCCGGGTTTTACAAGTCCACCCCCCTTATATAGGTTTCGTCCCCGAAACCTCTCACTCTTTAAAGAGATTTGGGCAGTGCCATCTCATTCCTTCCTATGATTCCCTAAGTAGCCTCCATTCCTTCATTACAACGACCCTAGCTGCCACTTTAGAGAACCCTTTGGATAATTACCCTGTAGTATTCACCAAACCCAAGAAACTACAAATCTCAGATGGCATCCTTGGAGACTTCCATTGCATCACTGCCTCAACCTTTGTCAGGTCTACCATAATCCCTTCAGGATTAACCACATGACCCAAAAGCTGAACCTTGCATAACTAGAACGCACACTTAGAGAACTTGGCGTACAGCTTCTCCCTTCGAAGCGTATCCAGCACTTCCCAGGTGTGACCAACATCTTCCTCTTCGCTCTACGAATAAATCAGAACATCATCAATGAACACAGTCACCGACTTATCTAACTTGGGTCGGTACACCTGATTCATCAGATTCATAAAACCAGCTGGCGCGTTGGTTAAACCAAAAGAAATCACAAGGAACTCGTAGTGTCCATAACGCATATGAAAAGCTGCTTTAGGAATATCCTGCCCCTCCACCTTCAATTGATGGTGACCAGATCGTAGATTTATCCTCAAGAACCAATTGGCACCTTGGAGCTGATCAAATAAGTCATCAATCCTCGGTAACGGATACCGGTTCTTCACGGTCAACTTGTTCAGCTCACGGTAGTCGATGCACATTCTCATGCTACCGTCCTTCTTCTTCACAAACAAGACCGGAGCACCCCATGGAGATATACTCAATCGAATGAATCCCTTATTCAACAACTCTTGTAGCTGAGTCATCAACTCTTTCATCTCGGAGGGAGCTAGACGATACGGCGCCTTAGCAACAGGTTGGGCACCAGGTATCAGGTCAATCTGGAACTTGATCTCACGGTCAGGTGGCACACCTGATAAGTCTTTCAGAAATACGTTAGGGAAGTCGCACACTACTGGCACGTCCGACAACCATGGTATCAACACCTCCACATCCTTCACATAGGCTAGATAGGAACCATATCCACGCCTTATACACTTCTCAGCCACAACCATCGAAATCACCTTCAGAACCGTAGTAACCCTATCGCCATAGATCGTCACTGAACTCCCATCTGACGTAGTCAATCGAATCATCTTCTTGCGACACACAATATTTGCCTCATAGGCCGCTAGCCAATCCGTCCCTAGGACTACATCAATTCCGCCTAAGGGCATCACAAATAATTTAGCAGAGAACCTATGGCCTTCCAACTCTATGTCATAATTCTCTATCAGATCAGAAATCTTGGAAGACTTACCAATAGCAGTTTCTACATCGAAGGGCTCATCAATCTTTCTACTCCTAACAGGCAACTTAGCACAGAAGGCAGTAGAAATAAAACTCTTACTAGCACCAGAATCAAAAAGTAAAGAGGCATAAGTTCGGTTTACTAGAAGTGTACCTGTCACAACGTCGGGATCCTCCCTAGCCTCCTCCCGGGTCATCGTGCATGCTCTGACCTTCATCCTCTACTCTCCTTCTCAGCTCCTTTCTTTGCCCCGGAGCTCTCAGCCCTCGACTTCTTGCAGTTTCTGCTCATGTGCCTAGTCTCGCCACAGTTGTAACATTTCACCACACGACAATCCCTTGCCATGTGGCCCTCCCTTCCACACTGAAAGCAGATGTTCGATCCCCACTTACACTCCCCCGCATGCTCCTTCCCACACTTATTACACCTCTTATCCCCATACCTGTCGTCACTACTCTCCGGTCATCCACCACCCTTGCCTTTTTGTTCTTTGGAGTGAAACCACCACAACCAACTCGTTCCCCATTCTAGTTTTTCTGTCACCATCACCTTTCTTACTCACCTCTATTGTAGTCACTTCCTCCCTCTCGTCGTACAGTCTCCCTACCAGATCGACCACCGACCTAAACGTGCCTGGCCGGGTAGAAATTAGATGTCTACGAATATCCACCGGTAACCCCTGAATGTATCTCTTTATCCTCCGTGACACTGGTGTCACCTGCTCTGCCACCAGCCTTGCCATCTCATTGAAATTGGTCGTATACTGCTGGTGTGCCATAGTTCCCTCCTCCAACTGCAGGAACTCCCTCTCGACCTTATCGAGTTCCCTGTGAGGACAAAACTCCTCAATCACCAGCTTCTTCAATTCACTCCACCTCATCCTCCCAAGCAAAAGCCGATACTGTGCCGGGGTTTATAAGTAAACCCCCACGACAAGCAAAAGCCGATACAGTACCAGGGTACGCGACAAGGACTCCATCATTCATTACTTCCATTTTCATCATTCATTATCTTTCACTTTCATTACGTAATACTTTACTTACGTACATAAGTATAACATACCACTTAAAGTCACATCATATTCATAACATGGAACAACATCATCATTATAACAGAACATAATGCATACACATCATAAACAAGCATAAACCACCACAAGACATCATTTCTTAGCACTTAAACTCTACTTCCCAAACTTCTAGAAAATCCTAAGTCCCAAAAGAAATGCGGATGAACAAAGAAATGCGGATGAGCAAAGAAATGCGGATGAGCAAACAAATGCGGATGAAAATTTCAGAAAAATATTCAAAGAAATGCGCATGAACACTGTAGCAAATGCGCATGAACAAAGCAAATGAAAGTCTTCAGAAAATATTCCAAGTGTCAGGAAATACGCATGAAACAAATGCGGATGACTAAAACAAATGCGCCTGAACACTATAGCGAATGCGCATGAACAAAAGAAATGCGCATGAACAAGAGAAATGTGCATGATCACTGTAGCAAATGTGCCAGAACAAAACACTTATGCGAATATTCAACTCTAAATGAGGATGAACTAACCAACTTGCAGTTGCGACTTCTGCAATATTCAATTCCCAATCATCATTCTAACACATTCTTAACACAGATCTATCATGCCACGCACTTAGAACATACTACACATCGTACACATCTTAGAAAAACATCTAAAAACATACACCTAGTCGCACACCATGTCAAAATTCATAGTTTAGTTTCGAAAACCTTCTGCCCAGTATGCATAATAGCCCCAAACACTTAGAAAACGAGTAAAAAAAGGGGATCTAGAACTCACCTTGAACAGCTTTCAAGTAGAACACCTCAAATCCGAGAACCCACTTGAAGTTCCAGCACCTTTAACCCACGAAAACGAGCACTAAACACCAGAATCTCGGTCCAGAAGCTCGAACCCAGCAGAAAATAGGGAAGAAACACTTGAAAACTTTACCTTTCTTGAAGGTATTCTACTTTGTCACTCTAAAAACCGGTTAAGAGCTTCTCTCTCTCTCTAGAACCGAAGGTTACAGGTGAGAAAAGAGGTTATAAGCTGCCATACCTCTTTTAAACCCCACCATGTGCAAGTTTGGCCCTTGCACGCTTTTAACCCCTTGCTTTTAAAATAAATTCCTGTTTGATCCTTTACTTTTCTTTTCTTCTTCTTCTTTTTTTTTTTTTTTTGAAATTTCCGGGTGTTACAACATCCTTACAAGATTCAACATGACTGATTGCAAGGTTGCAAAGACTCCATAGCTAGAAACCACTCCCTTGGACATGATCTTGAGGGGGAGTGTATGGAGAACATCTCTTCAGGGCTATGATTGGGTCTCTTATGTACCTCACAGCCATCAGGCCTGATATCATGTTTGCCACATGCATTTGTGTAAGATATCAAGCCAACCCTAAGATGTCATACCTGGTTGCTGTCAAGAAAATTCTTAGATATCTCAAAGGTGCTCCTAAGCTTGGCCTATGGTATCCAAAGAATTCTGACTTCAATTTGTATGCCTATACAGACAGTGACTATAGTGGTTGCAACATGACTGCAAAGTCTACATCTGAGGGGTGTCAATTCCTTAGTGGAAGGATTGTCTCATGGTAATACAAGAAACAATCCTATGTGTCTGCATCAACTGCTGAAGCTAAATACATTGCTGCTGTCAGCTGCTGTGCTTAAGTGCTTTGGATTCAGAATCTGATGCTGGACTATGGATTCAACTTCAAAGAGACTCTTATCCACATAGACAACAACAGTGATATCTCTATTACAGAGAATCTTGTGCAGCACTCAAGGACAAAACACATCAACATCAGGTATCATTTGATTAGAGATAATTTTGAGAAAGGATTAATCAAACTAGTCAAAGTTAACACAAATAAACAATATGATGATCTGTTCACTAAAGCTTTTGATGAACAAAGATTCAAATATATTGTATCAGCTATTGGGATGATTAACTTTGAGTAGATTTTTTGTTAAACTTAAATTAATTCTATTTCTAAAACCTGTGTGTCCTAAGTTGTCTATTTTTATCATCATCATAAGCCCAGTTTCCTTTGGAAGAAAATTTTTCAAAAGATATTCCTTAGAGTTTTGAAAATTTTAAACATATTTTCTTTCGAAAGACATCAAGTTGTCTTTGAAAGAACATTATGACTTCAAATCAAATAACTACTTATAAGACATTTACTTTCGAAAGAAATTCTGATTTATCTTCCAAAGCCTAAATATGCTTCTAAGTACTTACATGTATTTGAAGGACAGTTTTCTTTTGAAAACAATTAAGTCTCAGAAGATTTATTCTGTTTAGAATAAAACATCCAAGTCCTGATGTCTTCTGAAACCAAACATGTCTTAGAAGTAAAATTCTCTAAGTATTTTCCTTCCAAAGCAAAATTTTCACAAACCATACGAATATCTTCCGAAGCCAAATTGGCTTCGGATTTGGCTTCATAAGATTTTCTTAAAACTTCCGAAGACAAAAATACCTTCAGAAGATTTTCGACTTCCAAGAAAACTACCTTTTTGGGCACTTTTTAAAGGTGGGATCGACATTCGGATTTTAAAGTTTATCCTTTTGCATTAACTTTGTCTCAAGTCCATTTCATATGTATTCTCTTAAAGGTTTCCCTCTTTCACTATCTTCTTCATCTGAAAATTCTCTAACCTAAATTCACCCACAAACTGCCCTTGTTCTTTTCTTCCTTCACAACAAAGCTACCTTAAAATGGCCAACCTTCATCTCAGAAACCAACCCGATTTCTCCATGCAACTTCACATGCAACATAATCAAGTTGCTCTGTTGAACTCTGAGAAAGATCCTGGTTTCTCAGAGGTGTGTCGCTTTCTTACTCTATCAAACTACTTCACCTCCCTCACCATCGATCCTCCACTCTATGAGGATCAGCTATTGGAATTTTAGAGGACCTGTCAAGAGGTCACCATGGATGGGGAGAAGGCACTGTCTGCCATAGTGCTGGGAAGGACATTCTTCATCATTCTAGCATCCATAAGATCACATCTAAGGCTGGATGATGTCAAATGTGATTTGTCCTTCCCCAAGTCTGTTGTTAACCGTTCCTTTGGTCAGATAGGCTATGAAGGGGACTTCTCTATCAAGACCTTCAGGAAAGGGAAGGCTTCCTCTCAATGGAAATACCTCCTCCATGTCGTCATTCATAGTCTATCTAACAAGCATGGAGGATGGGACCAAGGTCCAGAGGACTATTCCTACATGACTAATAGGATGGTTCAGGGAGTCAAGTTCAGGTATTCACAATTTGTGTACATTAATTTACTTGCAAACTTAGACTCCTTAGAACTAGGCTCACAGTTGAAAGGAACAGGTAATGTTCTAAATTTAGGACAGATGAAGCCCGGTATCTTCAAGACTATAAGAAAGCCAACTATTGGCTTCTCAAGGGTAGAAACAGCCCTTGTCCTAAAAATGTTAGAGCTCATTGCTCAAGGTGACAACCTAGTAGCACCAGCTAGTGTTGAACCCACACCTTCTACTTCTCAACCCCCTATATAGCCACAAATAACCATCACCTTCCAAATAAAATCCAAACAAACCCCTGCACATGCTACTCAGTTTGTACAGGCCCCTATATTACCACCCACATAGGAGGAAGTGGACACTGGAGCTCCCACTTCTCCTGAGGAGCAAACCATTCCCATCTTACCAATGATCAATGCTGAGGTTCCTCATGCTCAGCCTGATGAGCTCATAACTCCCCAAGCCTTAAGCCTTCACTCAGAGTCTCTACACTCTAGTGAACAACCTTTAGGGGATAGTTACCATCCCCAGCCTCTTGATCTAAACCAACCCATTCCAAACCTAGAATTCTATGATGATGAAGACATGGGATTCAGTGAGTATCATGAGTCTCTCTTCTCCTCCCCTGCTTAAGGAGAGATGAGTACTCCTGTTTCTCCTATGTCTAGCCCACATCATTCACCTACTATTAAGGTGGATCTCTCTGAACCTATTCAGGAGGTCCATATAGAAGAGGCTCTCACTTCAACAAGTGATTACATTAATAAGACCTCGACCATGGCAAGCCAGCCCATTGATACTTTACTTGAAGCTGTCATGGTGCAGGGGAAATCCAGCGGCCAAGAACAAAGTGCTGGTGATGAGGAAGAAGACTTAGGTCCTATTCTGTCATTCCCCCTGTGATTCTTTTGATGAAGATGAGGGGAATATGAGACTAAAGGTGAAAAATTTTACTCAAACATGTACCTATTTAGTCTCAAGGGTTAGTCACTTGGAATCTCAGGTGGCTACCTTACTAAAAAAGGTCAATGATCAGCAACTTGAGATTTCTGATCTCAAGGAAAAACTAGCTGGGAGACCTTTAAGGAGGACTCAACCAGGAACACAAGAACCTATGGATGTGACAGACCTAACCCCTAGCTCACCTACGAAAGAGGGTGATGCTACCAAAAAGGGGGAGAAAGTCCAAGCAATCACAGAACCTAGGAGTTTTTCACAGAGTATGGGCATTAAGGATTCACCAACCTCACTTTCAATTATCCATACTCAGCAACCTCCTCAAGTTCATATTAAGATGGACTCACTCATTCAAAGCTTGTTTGAGGATGGTATTCCAAGAACTATGTCTACCCCACCCCATGATGTTAAGAATGAAATACTTGGGTGGAGGTATGACGCTGATAGGAGAGATCTGATTTTGCATAGACTTCAGGGGCAGCAAGAGATTTTTAATTTTCAGACCCTAAAGTTCTATGACAGTCTTCATCTGGTCCACATGCCACTTGCCAATCCTAGTTAAAACAAGCAAGCTTACAGACTGGCTGAGAGGATTCAAGACAGGATTATGGAAGGGTTCAGACAAAGAAGAAGACAAAGGCTAACAGGCAATGTCATTGGTCAACTAGATGTTGAGGTAGAACCTAAGATTAGCTTCGAAGGGGAAACCTTGACTGAAGGCCCAGTGATAAACCCTGTGAACCTTATTACATCATCAACCCTCAGTGAGGCACCAGCTGGTGAAGGTGCTTCACAACCTCTCTCTGGCCAGAGCTTGACTGCTGAACCAAGCAATGAAGGCCAAATCTCTCTCCACCCTGAGTCACCAAGGCTTGTGCGTGACAAAAGGAAGAGGATGATGACCTCTGAGGAGATTGAGGAGGAGGTGAGAGAGAGGAAGAGGAAGCTAAGGGGAGAGAGAGTTCAAGAGGGTCTCCAGGGTTCATGGAAGCTGCTACCAGGGCTGCCCCCAGGCTAAATACTCAGGATGATGAGTTAAGGGCAGCTAAATTAAACTACCTGGGGACCAGGAACTACAACATAAATGAACTCATCTCTCTTCCCTTAAAGGAACTCAATGTGTTGGCAGACATAGAGCTGTTAAAGGAGAGGAAGGAGGCAGAGGATGCAAAATTTCTCCTAAAAATCAAGGAAGATAGGAGACAGAAAAGGCTCTACAAGCATGCTCCTATCCTCTCCCCAGTTCAGGAAAGTCCTGAGAAAGAGGCTATGGCAACTGAACAACCTCATGTAGACAAGGAAGCTTATAGACAAAGCATGATTAGCTACCTGAGTGCCACAGGTCTCTATCAGGCATCTACACTTCTTCCCTTATCATATGAATATGTTGAATTCGAGTATCTTAAGTAGCTGGAGCAATAAGTTTTCAAAGAACGAAAGGCTGCTAAGAGAAAAATAAAGGAAGAAGCTGCAAAGTCAAGAGCCATCAATCAAAAAAGTAAAAAGAAGTCTGCTGATAGGCAGAGGATGATGAGCTTCTTGAAGTTGTACGAATTCTCCAGAAGAAGGCTTGGTCCAATGTCTCTACCCACTATGGATGAGCATATTAGAGTGATCAAGCGGAATATTAAAAAAGAAGAGCTTATTGACTTGCATTCTCCACCAAGTCAAGCTTAACCTAAAGTTGAGGTAAAGGTTGAACCCACTAGACAACACAACCAGAACCTAGAGCTGCATCTCAGCCAACTTCATCTTCTAATCCATAGCGGGGTCCAAATCCCTCTCCTTCTGAACTTGTGAGTGAAGAGGACCTAACTGAGAAAGACACAACAAGTCAACTTGGTGCTTAAGGCTAGTCTTCTCAGTTAAAGACTTCAAAGAGGAGGAAAAGGATGGCCAGGAAGAGTGGTTCTACGAAGAAGTCCAAGGCATCCACCTCTATACCTCAGGATGAGTCAGAGCATACTGAGATAGTGCAAGAAGAGGCTGCTCAACCAACTCCAACTCAAGTAGAGCCTCTTGCAACTGGAAGACCCATCCTGTCCTGGACTTTTGCTACTAATCTAGATAGGTGGTATGTCATCAGAGATCAAGGAGGTTAAGATGTCTATTTTTGGCAAGACATGCTTGATCTTCCTCTACATGATCTCCATGACATAAGAAGGTATTATGAGAGTCTGAGGGATCCTGATCAGTTGATAAAGAAAGGAATGATCTTGATCCTGATGAGGACTGTCAATATCTACGTATACTTCTCTGTTTTGGTAGCATCAGCCTAGGGGGAGTTTGTAAGGTTATGCTTGAAAGGCTGATGCAACCAAAGAAACCAAAGCATCCAAGGAGCTTCCAGCTTGCATGCACATTGTGCAGAGTAGAAGTTACTTCAGAAGTTTTACACTTCTCACGGCAAATTATTCTAAGTGTAAAATCTTCCGAAGCCAAAGACCAAATCTTCTGAAGCCAAAGATAAAGTCTTCCAAAGCCAAAGATGAAGTCTTCCGAAGCTTCAAAGACAAAGTCTTCCAAAGCCAATGTAGTGAAGACTGATTTCTTCTGAACACAAAGAGGACATGCTTTCTCTTATATACTTTTGTATAAAGCTGACCAACTTTCTGATGCAACTCTAAAGACTCACCAACTTGCATGAGTTAGTGAAAAGGTCTATGCTTTTGTAACTGTAGATTATGGTTTAGAGTCTATAACTTTCTAGTTTGTACCTTTTATCCTTTTTGTAATATATTAGGATGTGAGCTATGGCATGTCATAGTTACTTGTCAAAAGGCAATCTGCCTTTTGACTTTACATTGATCTTGTTATCTAGATTAGTGTTTCCAGCTGGCCTTCAAAGTATGGCTGGATGTAGGATGTAGTATAAAGTATCTCAGGTTCTTGTATTTCTTTTTATGCTTTGTAACACTTGTAAAAGAACTTGAGATCAATATACAGCATTCTTGAAAACCATACTTATCTTGTTCTTGTTCTTAGTTTTGTATCATTGTTTACTTGTGTTCTTTAGTATCATTCATATAAAGTAGTTCCCTATTTGATCTGTTAAGTATTCTAACACTCTCCTCATTATGAGATTGATTGTATTGACCATCCCTTTAACCGGTCCTGCACTATGATACCAATTGACCAGGTACAAGATGTGAATTTGAGTTGATATGACTCAACTAGGATCGAATATGATGATTGAGTCAATGATTACGTAGCGAAAATACAGAATCAAAGAACATTTAATGCTAAAAATACTAATAAATGCTTTGTATATTGATATTGGTAAACAAGATACAAAGTGGGCCAGGGTTTGCAGCACAATACAGAAACTTCTAACTCAAACTCTTAAATATAGTGTATACTATTCTATTTATAGGCTGATATAATGCCTGTACAAAATGACTAAACTACCCTAACAACTAGACATCAGAATACTAGTCTAAGTACAAAATGTTGATTAGCATTTGTGATGTTCATCCATATTAGTTAATGCGGATGTGTTGATCTTCATCAGCATTTCTTTAGATGTGCATCCGTATTGAGTATATCATCCACATTAGTTAATGCGGATGACTAAATACTTAGCCGCAGTAAATGCGGATGAACAAATACTTCGCCGTATTTGTTCTTGCCCATCAGCATTGACTAATACGGACAACCGACACTTGGTCTTTTTTATTCTATTGTCTTCACCCATATTTTATCTTAGACTTGTGCAGATTCTACCAACCAAAACAACCTTCAACCACCCAAAACAACCTTCAACCACCTCTTGAATTGGCATGTATGATCCTTTCAGGGTCCAACAGCTTGTACTTACAAGCACTTCAATTCTTGCAATCCTACCAAGTTTAATAGGATCTAAGGAGCCACTGGTCTTTTACAGTGTTTTGAGAGTATCGAGAACACTTTCCTCAATAGAGTGTCCCGAGAATCTCAAGGTTCGCTATACTACAAGTGTTCTTCAAAAGAGAGCATTCACTTGGTGGAACGGGGAGAAATGAAATCATGGAACTAATGCTACTATGGCATTGACTTGGAATGAAGTCAAAGAACTCATGACTTGGGAATTCTGTTTGAGAAATGAAATCAAGAAACTGGAAGCTGAATTCTGGGATTTGTCCTAGGAAAGTGGAGAAAACCTAGTCTATACCAACGGATTCCATGAATTGAGTCTACTTGTTCCTCATCTAGTTACTCCACTATCTCAGGCCATTGAGAAACACATTGGTGGTCTTCCTATGCAGATTCAAGATACTATCTGGGGTAGAAGTCCTACAACCTGTAAAGACACTATCTGATTGGCAGCTATTGAAACAACAATCATGTCAAAGCTGGAACATTGAAGGATAATTCTTAAAACTTCGTTATGGTTACCCCTAACGTTCTAGTGAATCAAGTTGTACCAACTCATCCACCAGTACTTGTTAATTAAGTCCTGATAAAGAAACCATATACTAGACTTCTTCCGTAATGCAAAAAGTGCAATTATCACCATCCTGCTCATGCATAGTGTCGTCAATGCACCAATTACGGTCATTTTAGCCTACTTTCAGCATGTGTAGGAATGTTTCTAAGGCTTGGAGTTAATGTCCCTGTCATTCAACATCCTCTTGTAATTACACAAGGTCGTGAATGCTACCAATGATGCGATCCAAACCATTTCCGCAACCAATGCCCTCAACTTGTCAACACTGTTCCTACAGCTCAAGGGCGTGCTTTTAACATCAACACCCATCAAGCTTTAGTATTAACTTGTCAAAACATTAACAATGTAGTGAAAGTTACGTTCCTAATCAATAACCAATAAGCTTTAGTATTAATTGATACCAATATCAATAAAAGTGTGTATCTTTAGAGTTTATGTCATTGCTTGTAGTGCCCAAACTGTATTATTTTATGTCTTTCTCATGTTCATCAAGGCAAGTTTGTTTTAATTTTATGCCTCATACTAATACGTGACAAAATTTTCCTATCGTTGTGCATCGTTTGAAATGCAAAATCTTGTCAGTCAAAAGTCCAATCAAATTGGTGATTCTATCCACTTTGTTAAGAAACTCGGAAATCATGAATTGTGAAATCAAACAATCTTAAGCGTAGCCAAATTCCGATAGTCAAAACTCATTGAGTTTAACGTTCCCTAGAGTTCACTTGGAAACGTAAAAACCAAATGAAATCCAAGTTCATTATATCTTTGAATCAACCTCCTCGTGATTAATTTTCAGGACGAAATTTCCTAAAGTAGGGGAGAGTGTAACATTTGTCCCATTTTGAAAATGTAAACCCGAACCCGTTGGGACATTTTTGAAAATCAAACACATTATTTAAACCATTTTATTCATTTTGGTGATTCAAATACGATAAATGTGTTATTTGTTCAAGTTATCATAATTTTATAATTTATCAAATAAATTTTGTAAATTTATAAAGTTTTATTGCTAGTTATGAGATTTTATTTATTGAATTAAAATAAATCATTATATTTCAAATTTCTTATAGGATTTCAAAAGGTTATAAAGACTTTTATACAAATAAATTAATTTATTTATTAGGTTAGGTTTTATTAAGTTTGGGGTGAAAACTGTCGTTTATAAAACTTAAATTATAAGCTTTGTCATAAAACTCATGCTAAGTGTAGAAGATTTCAATATCTTCAAGTAATGAGTGAAGTGTTTGATCCATTTACAAACTATGACAGTAATGAAGAGATGAATGAGGTTATATAATTCTCTGCATCAACACATTTGAGGAATGCATCTCAGATAGCACATGAGGAGTATGTGAGAGCCTTCAATAGAGTAGAAAGAAGTCTGCTCATGTTCATTCACAACTTAATTGTGATGACTCTATCAAAAACAAACAAAGAAGCTGTTGTTGTTCCAATCGAAGAAGCCTTATCAGAAGTACAATAAAAGAAACTTTTGAACAAGACATCTATGACAAAATCATGATTGAGCTTGAGAAATCTAACAAAAAGGTAATTGGTCAACTAGATGTACATGCTTCGACTCGCCATGCATATAATCCATTAGAGTATGTTTAACAAACACAAAGAATACAAGGTGTTAAATGTGGTTCTATATACCATTGTATTAAGTAATTGGTATAAGACATCATTCAATTAATTAGTTTCTTGTGAAAAATATATTTGCTTTCATGATCATTAGCATCTTCAAGAACAATAAGAACATGAAAGATCAAGTCTTTAATTGAGGCAACCCACCATTGTTATTGGAGACATTGACGCAAACGAAGAAATGAAAGGTGACCCTTTGCCACCATTAAACACCATCTAGCCCTTCATCATCATTGAACCTGAAGCTCCATTCATAAACTAATAAAGAAGGAAAAGGAATTGAGGCTTAAGTTTATCTGCTTAAGCGGGTTTGAGTCATAAAGATCCGAGATAGAAACAAAACGAGTTAAAATAGAATAAGTGCAAAAAAAATAAAGGGGATTTAGCCACAAAGTGACATGTGTAACTCCCCTACTCTTTTATTACAAAGTACGGATAATTATACACAATTTGATAAATTTTTCAGACATCTCATAATTTGATAAATGAAAACATTTTTAAATTTTAGTTTAAACTAATAAATATTAAATATATATAAACTAACTAATTTGTTTAACAAACACAAAGAATACGAGCGATGACGCATACATAGTAACTCAAGAACTAAGGTTGTTGGAAAACTCTAAGTGTTAATTCAATAAGTCTTCTCATCCATTAAATCCACAAAATCATGTTCAACTATTTGATCGATATATGTTACAGGTAGAGGAGGGTTCAAATGAGATCTCACCTATTTTGTAAAAACTCTAAGAACTAATGTAGGCCATAAGTTTTTAATGACAAAATTGTAAATAACAGAAATATAATAAAAAAATATAAAACAAAAAATAACATAAAAAATAAAAAAAATAAATGCACAAAAATGTTTGCCTTGTTTACATCTTTAATAAAAAAGTTTACAAAAAAATAAGAAAAACTCGTTTTTTTACAAAATTACTTTTACACATGTGTAATACCGGATTTACATATGTGTAAAACTTAATTTACACATGTGTATAACCATATTTACATATATGTAAATAACGGGTTGATGATTTTTTTTAATATATCAATATGGTACGTGTTGGAAAGATAAAAATTGAAATTAATGGTGAATTTTTTTGAAAAAATAATATCATAAAAGAAATTATTTAGAGTTTTCACAAAAAAATATGGTTATCAAAATAACCCTACGCGTTGCAGGTAAAACCTCTCATTTCTGATGATTTCTTAGCAGGCTTCATACCACTTAGTCAATCTTAGTTTATAGAAATATAGAATTGATGTTCCACCGGTGGATACTTCAAAAACTTCCTCAACTGGTCATCTGCTAAAGTACACACTGAAGTCCATGATTCATTTATTGCTTAGTGGTTAGATATGCTAAGATGAAGATGATTAAAGGGGTTGTCACGATGATTGGGAAAGATCAAGCCAATTTGAACCGCTCACATCATAGTAGCAGTAGCTAAAGGCTGTAAGCCGGGGGGCAACCATAACATAAACTATTACTTTCACACATCTCTCTCTTTTTTAGATATCTATAGATAAAGAGAGATATCTGCAAGAAATTTCTCTGAAAATCCTAATCTATGTGGATCTTCTTCTAGTTTCATCAAATCTTGCTTCCCCTTAGCCCATCAGTAGACCTTCTTCACCCTTGAGTACGCACATCACGTCATTGAGTGCACATGTTATGTCCTAACGGCTTCATACACTTTAGAAATAAAACGTTTCCACTACAATAGTACAATTACACTATGAACTAAGCTTTCGAGCAACTTTATGGCCTATCGTATAGATACGAATAACTAGAAATAAATTACCCTACAAATGAAACACAGCCTTTTATAAAGCAACTTATTAAAACTTTCAAATATCCACGAAAATATAAATTGATTAAATTTAAAAATTCAACATATCCAGTAAACACAGTCTACAACATCATGGCCCACAACAAGACACAAGTACAAACTTGAAAAGTTCGGTTTCACACCACACACAATTGCTTATCATAATTGAAAATACAGCCCGAACGCCATGAACATGCATCATGACGGTTATCCATCCGGCTGTCTGGGAAGCATCTGGCCGGACCACCACTATATACAGCTTTAAGAAGCAGGCATAGGGTGCACATCGAGTTACTGGTCATAGCATGATCCTGGACCATAAGGTGGGCTTCGAGCATATAGGTTTGTTACCGGGCTAGCTTGAACACCACGCCTAGTTAACAGGCACCTGAAGTACTGCAACCTGGTTAATGCAGTCTCAGAGGTGTTGCTAGTGGGTGCAGCTTCCTTTGAGGTCCACAACCGCTCTAGGATGCAAAAGAAAACCAAAGTGTAAGTTGCAATACGGTGTTTGGTCGAGTGTCTTTGATTGTGATTATGTGAAAGGTTGTTAAGAGATGGTGTTTAAATGTGTTGTTTGAAGAGGATATAAAGAGAACTCAAGATCTACCTGCAGCAGCAGCAGCACGCGGCCATATTGTTTGCTGAACATTTGAAGGATCGGCCGTCTCACTCCACATACAAACTTCTCCACCAATCACAAGTTTCTGTTCAACAGAATCAGTTATCCCTTCAAGAGGTTCAGCATCATAGAAACCATCCCATGTGACATCCAAATGATCAAGATACCAAACCCCTTGATTGCTGTATATGCATTTAAACCCTTGTGCAACCACCTTTGGACAGACACCTGGTCCCAACCTGACAATATAACACTTCTCTAATTAAATATGATTCTTTTAAATTAGATTAAAACAGGAAAAAAGAAATGGGAAACTTCACCAGTTATGCACAACGGTCTTTGGATTAAGCTTTTCAGCAAATGTGTTGAACGTTTCCTCCCTGTGTAGAAAGAATAATTAAAAATTATTTTGTATCTTTGTCATCACATGTATCCTTCATGCCATTTTCATATATTAATATCTAATGTCCTGATGTTCAGTACTTATATACTGCAATGTGGTAACCATTAATTTTCAATTCTGTCAAATCTTGACTGATAAAGTCAAATCTTGACTGGCCCAGAAGAGGATAAGATGTGGGTTACTTTCTTTTGGAACCAAGGGTGTACTGAATTTATTCAAATACTAATTTGGTATCAAAAAGTTAAACATCTAACATACCAATTGACCGGGGTCCAGTTTTTGGATATTGCTATCTCTTGAGCTTTGATCACAAAGTACTGATATGCATCCTTAGTTGTCATGTTCATCTCCTGAAGCCTATAATCAAAGAATTAAAGATACAGATAAGAAAAATGTAGCAAAGTCATTATTATAATCATCACAAAAATATAAGACAAGAATATGATATAAAGATAAAGGTTTAACCATTGCTTCACATGCGGGGTATATTTCCAACAATCTGCACCAATGCAGATTGTGTAAGACAACAATGAATTATTCATATTAGCCGTATCATCATTATTTCACGAGAAAGGGTGATGATGAAAAGTTTACTAACCAGTATTGACTTCATCACCTCCTAAGTGAAAGAGCTCAAAGGGAAATATATCTCGCATGTCTGAAAAAAATGAGAACGTGATGTCAAGAAAGTATTGAGTTTGACAGCTAAGAGTTCACACAATCAATTGAATTATATAAATGAAGCATCAGTTAACATCATGCTGTAATCCTTACAAAATTAATAGATACAGACATATTGAGTAATCAGAAACATAGATTGACCTTGTAAAATTCCAGAAAGCACCACAAAAGTGAAGTTTTTTGAAACATCCAGAGGTTCTCTACATGAAGATGAAGGCCAAAGATCAGGATATCCAGTACCCCTGCATGGAAAGCAGCTCAATTAATGGTTATCAATATCAATAAACTAAATTATGTAAGTGCCTGTCCACCTTACATAACCGATTAGAGTATAATAAGTCCGTAAAGATGATAATTCTTTCTTTACTGCGCTAAAAACATCATGTGCTTGTCCTAGTTGACCGTTCACTATGCATGAACATGTTTAAAATAAACCTAATTGAACCTTACAATGCTTCTTACGTTGTGATATGGTTTACAACATAGATGGAAAGTTGAAGAAAATACAAGGGCACAGAAAATAAAAAACAAATTGGCATTTACAGATTAATATTTACATGGTGAAACCGAGCAACACATAAAAGTGCTTATACGATGAGAAATTGTGGATATAAATAATCAACCTGGTTACAAAACACATTCATTGTTCCAATGTACCCTACTCTAACACAGCACAAAGTCCACTATCCTGTGTAATCAAAAAACATATTCAAGAACTTGGATCATCAATCTCAGTTACCATGATTCTGCATGACCAGGAACATCAATCTCTGCCATAACATTGATACCTGTCATCAAAAAATCGATATTGTCAAGAAATCAGACCGATATTAACAAAACCAAACACCACATATAAATTATTACAATCATGTTTACGTATTTAAATTATTGTACTTCAACCAAGGTTTAAAAGTACGGAATCGAGCCTCAAGGCGTTTTCCCTTCGCCTTATGAGGCGTAAGCCTCGAGGCGAACCGAGGCGTAAGCCCGAGGCGGAATTAAAAAATAAATATAAAAATTATATATCTTATAAAAAATAAAATACAGATTAATTTCATCATAGGATTCATCAATAACATCAAAAAACACACATTAAAAAGACATGGAATGTTTGAAACTGACACAAAAAGTCTAAAACATCAAAAACAAAGTGAAAAACCCCCTGAGGCGCACATGAGGCGCACGCCTCAGGTGCATGAGGCGCACGTACAAAACAATCCCCTGAGGCAGCGCCTCAGACTCGTTTTCTGGGCGCCTCGCCTCGAGGCGCACGCCTCAACCGTTTTTTAAAACCAGGACTTCAACCATAGTTGCCAAAGGCATGAGACGCACTCAAGGCGCAAAGTGTGCGCCTCGGGCCTAGGCGCAAGGCGCAAAAAAAACGCACACCTGAAAAAAACAAGGCGCAATAAGGAAAATAATAAATATATATACAACAGGTATATAAAATTAATATTACTCCCTAAAAATATGTTTAATACTAATATAATTAGCAATTAAAATTATCTAATCAATATCAAAATGAAAAAAAATCTTTTAGGTGTCCACATTTATAAAAATGTAATATATCTAGCATACTAGTATAATGTTGTCTGCAAAAAAAAAATCTAGCATACTAGTAATAGCTAGCATACTATACCTAACCATAATAAAAAAATGATAAAAAGTACGGTAAAATAAACCTATTTTATGCTGTCATATTAATAGAATGATACTAAAGATTGTACAAATTCTTTATTCTCACTTCATCTTCTTCTTTCTCTCTACTTCTTCATCTTCTTCTTTCACTGTTTTTTAACATTAACTACATAGGCCGGTTGCAACTTGCTTTAGGAAGCCCATTTTGCATGTTAAAACATGTTTTGACCGGACTTTTGCCGGAATTTATAGGTTCTTGCCGGAATCCGGCCGGAAACTTGCCGGAGCCGCGCCTAGAATGTCATGAGGCGCTTTTCTTGCGCTGCGCCTCGCCTGAGCGCCTAGGCGAGCGCCTAGTGCGCTTTTGACAACACAGACTTCAACAATCCTTATTATACCAAAAATATCTAACAAGTTTCATGATTTTAATATTTGAAACCCCATGTGATGATCAGATTTGCAGAATAAGTGAGATAATGTCCCTCAATATCTTAGCATTCATAAGTAAAACTTTCAACTAGGAAAGAGGAAGCATCATAGATTTTGAATGGCATAAATGCTATGTAACCTAGCGATCAGTAATGAGCATGCCTGTATATGAGTACATAGGCACCATTTTAACACAAGAAACTAATAAAAAAAATTCACAAATGAATTGTTGGAACTTAAGAGATGTAAATGATAAAAGAGTACCTCTCATTTTCGCAAAGCTTTACCACATCATCAGGGAAACATGAAACAACAGAGAAACTTTTAGTAATGCAGAAACAAAAGTAATATGTTAATGCAAGTGTTAAGAGATCATAAGAATTGACAAAGATTAGTTTCTATACTTTAAATAGCATTTTTTTTAATAATAAACCAAGAATATAAAGATCCCATGATAATCATATATGACAGGCACAGAGTCTTACTTAACTATTTCAGAAGCATCTTCCACAGTATACCGTTCCCACTTTGTATATGCACCTTTCCAAAGCTTTGGATATGCAGGCACTTCTAAAGGAAATGACTGTTCATCTATAATGTGCCAATGAAGAACATTCTACTGAACAAAAGTCACAATATCAGAAATATGTGCAGTTATATTCAAATAATGTAATTAAGGGAAACCCAACTATAAATTGAAATCATACATGTCCACAGTCGAAATAGCTAAGAGTAACTTACAAGTTTGGCATACGACATAGATTCGATTATTTGCTTGATTATGTCAATTGGGTAATAGTGTCTTGAAGTATCTGTGGAACAAGGTAAACCCGGTCCAGAATCATAACAAAACCAGCAAAGATGCAGCAAACATTCATATTTATCTTTTTCTTTTTTCATGTTAAACATGGCGAACTTAACATTTAACTTTGAAAGGAATTGTAATATACCAAGCAAAAGCCCACGAAACTCAAATCTCGGTTTGTCCTTAATAAACCATGGAGCTTTGTATATTTGTACAGTTTTAGTTCCATAATCAAAACCACATAATTGACTGAAAGTCTGCAACATATATTGGATAAACGTATGCAAAAAAACAAAGTGAGGGGCAATCCATAGTTTTAAAGCAAATTAGACAACATTATGAGCTGTTATGTACTTCATACCTCCAATCCTCGCAGTGCACCATAAACTGTGTTTGCCTGCATTGGACATAATATTAATTAAAAAAGTTTGATAATTTGGTGTACCAGCTTAAACCAAAACACTAAATCCATTACATCCATAAATGTTTACTCATAAAAATCGTTTGCTGACATTGCAGCAGAATTATACATAATATATGGGAAATGAATTGCAATTTGTGAAACTCTACCCTCCTTTGTTTATAGAGCTCAATTGAAACAACTGATAAATAACAGATACACATACGAACTTACCTCAATGGTAGCCTCTCCGATTATAGAAAGCCCATTAGTTTTCGCAACCAGCAACGTATAACTCTCATCAACACCTAGTTGAAGCTACACCACATTCAAACAGCAAATAGTTCACTTTTTGAAGGGAAAAACATGAATTCAGTTATTACACTTCCACCAAAAGTTCAATAAACTCACCTCTTCGTCTTCAGAGTGAACAATAACAGTAATTTTACTGATATCATAATCCAAACTGTTCGTCACTCCAGACTTAACGTGCTTAAATATGATGGTTTTGTATCTCGCAAACGCTTCTTTAACGATGACAGAATTCCCACCATTGCCGAAGACGGAGATGGATAAATCAGGGTCCACCACCAAGGTTTGGTTACCAGAAGTGAATTCTGAAGGCAACGGCCATAGGTATGTGATGGATGAATCCTCTGATAGGTGTGAAGGAGAAGCGATAGTTCGTATGGTTCGTGAATTGATGATTGGTGTTAGATAGAGACATATCGAAAGAATCGTGAAGAAAGAGAACAGTGATTTAGGGTTTATAGTGGGCAATCTGGAGGACATCATTTTGGGGAAGATGGGCAAAGTGTGTTGACCTCCAAAACAACAGATGATCCGGTTTTGAAGGAAAGATGCTTTTCCATGGAAGGACCATTTGGTTTTTACTTTACTTCACTCGATGTATAATTATAGTTCAAATAGTCGTTGAAATACCAATTATGTTTGGTCTAACCGGGTTAATATGATATACTTATTAAAATGTAAAATAAAATAGATTATTGGTTCAAATTTCAATCTGAGCAAAATATTTAGAGTTGAATCAGGTAATTTTTTCAACAATGGGTTTTCTTCTTAGAGGGTTGGTGATCCCGACGAAGAAACGGATAAATGAACCCGATTAAAATAACACTTATGCTCCGAATTAAAGTGTTACATTTGCCGTTCAAAAAAGTATATTCGTTGAAATATTTTACAAAATATTAGAAGTAAACTCAAGCATGGTAGTGTGGGAGTTGATGACGAAAAAAAAAAATGTTACAACAAACACAATAAAAAACAATAAACCACAATAATTTTACGAAACCAAATCATGACGTAGTAGCTTTGATGGCATGTTTATGTTTTCGATTAAAGTTTATGTCGGTTATAAAACCGATTAGAATTAACATTAGGTGATTTGATTTAAAAAAAAATTATATAGAAATGTATTTATATTATATTATAATGCATATGAGTAAATAAAAAAAAAAAAAAAACATAAGAGTTTTAAGTAATTTTAACTTTTAAAACATAAGAAACAATCGGTTTAAAGCTAAATAATTAAAACATAAAAATAAATAGTTGTTAACTAACTTCTATCTATATTATTTTAATAAGCATTTGAAGATGGTAAAAGAGGTATTTTACCAAATCCTAAGACGTGATGGGCAGCATGGGTATTTCACATATTTTAAGACGTTGAGGGCTTTCACATTCAACATATGCTTTTCGTTGGTTTTTCCTTCCCTTTTCCCTTCGTATGTTTCCTTTGATTATCCTTTCCATTTGCCTTCACAAGTTCATATCGGCATCCCCTTCCATTCACTAGCCATTTCGAATCCCCTTTCCCTTCTCGTGGGCGGCAGTTTGAATCCCCTTCTCCTTTAATAGCCGTTCAATGCCATTCATTGTGATTGTGTTCACTTTGTAATGATCGTAATTTTATTGTAGATTGATCTCGTGTAAGAGACGCGGAATGAAATCTAACACGGAATCATAATTAGAACAAGAAGAACACTAACAAACAATTGTAAATATAAAACTTCATATATTGCTCTCTGAAATGTATTACATAAGTTATGGATTTCAAGATTCTAAACAAAATGAACCAAGCAACATATATATAGTAAAAACAAAACGTCTCGCGCGAGAACTACCTTCTCACGCGGATCAAAGTTCTTGCGTGACTTGATCTTCAAAATATTCTTTTTGATTTCTCGAGCCTCTACGTTTAATCCCTACAATCTCCCACTAGGCTCGGCGAATCAAACCTTCAAAAGTCTACGTCTGCAACCTTGTAACTACCCCCATAAGCATACATCTTGTTGTCCAGGGCATTTGTAATCAACCAACCATATTGAGTTGCTAAAAGATGAACAGATTGATCAGCTTCAATTGGACAAGCTTGAAACTTTATCAAATCTTCTCTTTCAAACTTGAGCAAGTCAACTGGGTCGATGATACGGTGCTCTTTATCTACACAATAGATCACTGCATGCCTAGTGTTTTTCTCACAAACCCACCTCATTAGTTTTGATAAACTATTAACTGGTACTAGGGCATGAATTGGAATCTTTCTAGCATATCTAGGATGGTTATACATTTTGATCTTCATTGGTTTGTTGGTGTTTGGATCTATGCGTGTCTCATCTTTAATGACTTTGGATTTAGCAGGTTTGAAGTATTTGAAATTGGATTTACTTTGACACCATATCATGTTCCATATCTAATATGCTTTTCCATAATTGCTTGTGTTAATGAATGGCACACGTCCCATAGCATACAAATCAGTCACTCTCAAAGTATGAAAATCATGTTCGTCTTGATAATACTTTATTGCTCCAGCGCGTCTTTTCACAATATACATCTTCTTCTCACCATCGTAAGCCCAACTAATAACTGGCTCTGAATTTTCATACCGAGTCAATGGTTTGGAATGTCGTAGTGTATGTACATAATCAGGAGGTGGAGGAGCAATTACAGATAGATTTCCAACCTGACGTAAAGCAATCTTTATCGTCATATAGTCAGTCTCAAAAGTTTGTTGTTCGACTTCAGAATCAATAGCAATCTCTTCCTTTTCCAAAAGTATATCAGAGAATAAGTTCTTCAGACTATTCCCAAAAATATTAGTATAATCAATTGACTCATGGTCCCATGTTCTTATCAGATTTCTCAACCAGTATTTGTTGTTGAAAAGTGTAAAATTCCTTCTCATACATCTCCTCAGTGGCTGGATCTAAGGGTTCGTAATCCGCTGGATCATCAGGACTTGGTCCAGAAACATTGTCAAAACCTAATTCACAAGGAGGACCCGCGGTTGATCCCATATCACCTCCTTGATCATCATCACCATCATCTTTCTTCTTACCTTTATCATCCTTACCATCATCACCTCTATCATCATCATGATCATCATCATCTTTATCATCCTCTTAATCATCCTCATCATCACTAAACTTATAGTCAACTTTGTCTATACCATCATCATCATCATCTTTAAGCTCAATACCTTGTACAACATATTCAGGTTCCACAATCACTTCCCCAATATATTGAACCACAAGTTGATCCTCAGTAACCTCCCCATTCGAAGTCATATTTGGTTCTTAATCAACATCAGTAGTCTTTGTTGCTTGATTAGTAATAACATGATCAATAAAAGGATCAACTGGATCATGATTAGTAAATTGTTATCCGCTAGGCTCTCCAACTTTAGTAGATCTACTCTGATTTGGCTGATTAGATGTAAATGAAAATGTGGAAATGAGGTCTCTAATGTTGTTCTCTAAGATCTGAACATAGCTGAACATGAACTATTGTTGTTGTTCAAGACTCTTAATTAGAGGTGTACAAACCAGGTTTTATGGAAAACCGGCTTGGGGTCCGAACCGGAACCGGTTTGGTCAACCCCAATCAAAACTGGTTCGGGTTCCAAACCAGTTTGGAAGTGGAAATCCCCAAACCTATTAAATCGTTTTGGGTTGGTTTGGAAATCGGTTTGGGCCCAAACCGGTTCGGGTTTTTTTTTTCTTTTAAGCGTTATAAATTAATTAAACAATTAATTGTAAAAATTAAGTAAACCTATAAGATGCATTTACATATTTAATTGTATAAATTAAATAAACCTATAAGATTAATTTACATATTTTTATTTATAAAAATTAAAACATATAAAAATAGAAACATTACATAATTGTTTTTAAAAACAAAGTACACAATTTCAAATTAAGTACACAATTTAAAATCAGAGTGAAATACATAATATATAAAACATGTAAACAATTCAAACGACATAAAATTATAAATAATTATTTTTAAAAACTAAACATTTATCCTTGTCGTTCTCCATTCGTTCGTTGCATATTTGGATACTTTATTCTTCGCCACTAGAACCGAGCTGTTACGAAGGTACTCATCATATGCCGCTTCATCATCGGTCATTCCAGGTGTCAATCCACTCTCTACCTCGTCCTCGTATAATTTTGCTTCATATTCCAATTCTCCTTCAAGTGAGAATTTGTCTTGTACACTTTTCATGGCATCCAAATAATCCTTCAAGCAAATTGACATTTCAACCGCTCGGGGAGTGAGTCGAGTTTGTCTTATCGATATAATCTTGCCACTAATAGAAAAACAGATTCCAAAGATACCGTAGAAGCTTGGATGGTTAGTAAATCTCGGGCCATGGTGGATAGGATGTGAAAGTGATCTTCCTTACCTTTCCACCAAGCCAACAAGTCAAAAATTTTAAAATCATGTGGAGTCATGGTGGATAAAAAATTCGTTCCACCATACCTCCCGAGTTCACTACTCGGAGTGTTACCATGTTGACATTTATTACATTCATCCCTTAAAGTATTATATAAAGCAAACATTGGATCATTTGAACTTTCGGCATGTGTTGCTTGCCTCAATGACTCATGGATGTGTGATGTTTCACCATATTTTAATAAATAAACATCAAACATTTCTAAATGTTAGTTAAAAGTAGCTTTTAAACTTTGACCATAAAAGGGGTTTTCTTCTTCTAAATCCAAATTAGAAGTAATTTTATCAAGTAAAGTTTTAACCCCCGACACATTTAAGCAAGGGTTTAATGCAGCGGCACATATAATAACCGGAGGCATTTCTTTAAAATACTTTTTAAGTTTTTCTTTCATTGGGAGTATCATATCCAAATAAGGTCTACCCTAAATGACATCTCATTTAATTTTGAAGTTATTAAATAAATTTGGTGAAGTACTAATGGACTCGCCGGATAATAAACTCCAGAAAGACAAGTAGTTACGTTTTAAAATTTTGAAGCATTTTGTTTATTTCTCAATAACAGCCCAACCCGATGGATGGTAAGTATTTGCCTTTCCACGACTCACCAAACTATTATGAAAGGCTATTAAATTTTTTTTTGTTCAATAGCCTTTTTAAACATGTTACAAAAGGAGTTCCATCTTGTAGGTATGTCCCAATTCGGACCTAAACATTTGGAATTTGCGTCTTTACAAAACTTGCGATACCTACTATATCTTTTGTTATTGCTAAAAATGTCACGTAACATTTTTTTAAAACCATCTTTTGTTCATTCAATCGTTCTTAAACCGTCTTGAACAACTAAGTTTATGATGTGCGCAATACATATACTATGAAAAAACACACCGTCACAAATTGGTTTATATTTTAATTTTAGCTGATCTATCCCAAGCGTGTTATTTGACGCATTATCAAAAGATATAAAAAAATTTTCTTTTGTAATTTATACATTTTAATAACTTTGTCAATAAGATAAAAAATATTTTCACCAGTGTGAGGATAATCAAACAATTCAAACGCAATAGTACGTTTCATCATTTGCCATGAATCGGGTTCAACCCAATGGACGGTGACACAAATGTATGAGTCCGATGAACCGTGAGGAGTCGACCAAACATCACTAGTTAAGTTAATACCAGTTTGTAAATTTTTAAAATAAGATATTAAATTATTTTTAGTTTTTTTCCACATTTTTAAACAATATCTTCGAAGAGTAGCAAGACTTACATTGGTGTAACATGGTTGAAGAGTTCGTTGAATGAGTCGAGTCAACCGTTCGTTGTCGAAATGTTTGAATGGCAAGCTTTCTTGAATTACAAAATGTGCCATTTGCTCCCGAACCGCATCAACGTTATAAGCCCAAACATTTCTTTCGTTTTTCAGTGAAGCTTGACCTTGAGATGGTTCACCTTTCAATGCCTTACAATATTTAGGCGCAATGTGTTTTTTCAAGGTTGTGTTTGCATCTTTTTTGAAAAACTTATGGCAAAACTTGCAACGAGCTTTGTTCAGACCGCTAGCCATTTGACATAAATTGTAATTGCACTATATTTCAGGTTTCCTATTCGTAGGAAGGATTGCTACCACCACGTTGCTAGAAGACGCATTACAACCAACAGATGATTGAACACTTGATGAAGCCATTCGAGAGTTTTTTTAAGAACATGAAAGTATTGAGTGTTTTGAGATTTTAAAAGTAGAGAGCGTTTTAAGTTGTTGTAGTTCAACCAAAACATCCAATACATATATATACTAACCTAATGGGAGTATAATGGTAAAAAACCCCCCAAAAAAGGGTCAACAAACACCTCAAACAGTCAAAAAACGGCTATATAGTCGTTATATAATGCTAGTTTTTTGAAACTGGTTTGAAAACCGGTTTGGGGTACCAGTTTGAGAACCGGTTTGGGAACCGCTTGGAAACCAACGGGCCAGGCCGGTTTGGGACTGGTTTGGGTCAAACCTGTTTGACACCCAAACCAGTTTCGGTTTTTTTCCCGAACGGGTTGCCAAACCGGTTTTTTTGGCAACCACTACTCTTGATTCTTTCATCTTTCTTTTGATTAGATGGTGTAACTCATAAATTTGTTAAGTTTTCTCCAACATCTCTCTCTCTAAAACTTAAACTCTCTGTTCTAGTGAAACAGGAGTTAGTGAACCTGAAGAAATTCTAGCAGTATGTCTTTGCTCAAGAAGAGTGTTGAGAAAATCATCTATACCAACTGTGTCATCATCACCTGCAGGACCAGTTATAGGTTATGCAATAGTTTTTCAAGTTGGTGAATACAACACTTAATAGATCATATAGGGAACCAAGCAAAAGAAACAATGAACAAAGGTAAGAACACTAGAACAAACAAGTATTGGTTTTCAAGGATGATGATATTGTTCTCAAGTGTTTTACAATTATTACAAGGCTTAGTCCTAAGGACTGGTTAATTGAGACACTTCATACTACATCCTACAGTCGGCCATACTTTGAAGGCCAGCTGGAAACTAATCTAGACAACAAGATTAATGTAAAGTCAAAAGGCAGATTGCCTTTTGACTAGTAACTATGACTTGCCATAGCTCACTTCCTATTATATTACAAAAAGGATAAAAATACAAGCGTGAAAATGTAAGGCCTCGTTCTCGGGACGCTTACAATTGGTCAGTCATTGCATAAAACATTTAAAACACATCATTTTGCAGCGGAAATATATATTTTCATTAATAAATTAAATTAGGTCAAATCATCACATCGTTTCGTTTACAACTAAAAAATTGTATTAATACAATATCATTCTCAAAATATGAATGCCAGACTCGTATCATCCCAAGTAGCTTATGCATCCATGCCTGCACCCCCTCAGCATCAACAATTACCTGCCAACTGATATGCATATAAAAAAGTCAGCGTTTCTGAGTGAGTTCTAGTTTATAATAAAATACATTGCTTTCGTATAAACATATCCTTCCTTTCATACATGATCATACATCATACATACATCTTGATAATAATTATTTATTATCTTTCATCATCGTTCATAATCGTTTTCGTACTTTCTTTCATTAACATCTTTCACTTTTTATCTAGATCTCGTCATATGCTATCCCCAACATTGTGCACGAAGCAACTACTGTCTTGGGGTCAAGCGACAAGGATCTCATTTTCGCACGTCTTGCTCAATCATAAAGATTGACACCCTGTGTGCACCCTTATGGGATAGCTAAACCACACACAGTTGAGCTAACAACCCCTCAAGGAGTTGTGAACCTCCATTTAATACTTGCAAGACTTTCATTTATTCATTACGTTCCACTTTTCATTATCGTTCTCTATCACTTTCATTACATAATACTTTACGTACATATACATAACATGCCACATAAAGTCATATCATAATACATAACATGAAATATTATAATTCATACAGCAACCCACAAGCATATAAAACATTAGAAACAAGCATAAACTTCCATTAAACATAAGTACTTAGCACTTAAATTCTATTCCTAAAATTTCAAAATAAACTTAAGTGTTCACAGCGGATGACTTAAATACTAAGTGTCCACAGTGGACAGCTAAAGTCCATAACGGACCACCAAAATCCACAGTGGACGGCTAAAGGTCCACAGTGCATGAATAAGAGACTAAGTGTGTCCATAATGGATGACTAATATCCATAGCGGACAGCCATAATTCACAGCGGATGAATGAGACATTACAAGTGTCCACATCGGACAACCATAATCCACAACAAACAGTCTAAGGTATTTAAAGTATCCATAGCAGACGACTAATGTCCACAGCGGACATGCATGCATACTAAGTGTCTATAGCGGACGTGCATGCATACTTAAGTGTCTACAGCAGACAAATAATGTCCATAGCAGACGACATAAATTATCCTCCTAAGTGTCAACAGCGGACATTCTAACAATGTTCAAGTGTCTACAGCAGATAGTTAGTGTCCACAGCGGACAACCTGAATTATTTTCCTAAGTGTCCACAGCGGACATTCAAGGCCCACAACGGACAACATGATTGACACCTACGATCCAACTTATGCAGTTTCTAGTCCCATATATCATCTTAAGCGTATTCTTAACAAGGATCTACCAGTTACACACTTAAAACATAACAAACAACCATTCAACATCATAGGATCTGTTAAAAACACTCACCTCTCGAAAAACAGCCATATTTTTTTGTAAAAACTCAGTTTGGTTATTGAAACATCAGTTTAATATACATATCAACCCCAAACAAGTAGAAAACATATAAAAGAGAGGATCTAGAACTCACCTTAAACAGCTTTGAGTGAACCACAACAAACCCGAAAGCAACCTGGAGTTCTAGCACCTAAACACATGAAAACAAGCAACTAAACACACAGAAATTGGTACAGAAACTTAAACCCAACTGAAACTGAGAAGCAAGCACCTAAAAATTTTAATTTTTAAATATTTCTTCCACTTTCTCTCTCTAGAACCAGATGGGAGCTTCTCTCTCTCTCTAGAACCAGAAGTTTGAGCGTGGGAGAGGGGTATGGGCGGCCATATTTGCTTTTTAAACCCCATAATCCGGTTTAGCCCTTGCACACTTTTAACCCTTGCTTTTTGAAATAATAACTCGTTTGCTCCCTTTACTTTTCTTCTTTTCTTTTCTTTTCTGAAATTTTCGTGTGTTACAAGTCCACCCCTCTTATATAGGTTTCATCCCCGAAACCTCTCATTCCTCGAACAGCTGCGGATAGTGTTGTCCAATCTCTTCCTCAGTCTCCTATATAGACTCGGACCCCTTCATATGTCTCAACTGTACTCGTACAAGTGGAACCACTTTATTCCTTAGCCTATTCTCCTTTCTATCAACGATGGCCACCGGTTGCTCCACATAATTGAGCCGTTCATCCACCTCGATGTCCTCGAGTGGCACGATCATATCTTCATCGGCTAAGCACTTTCTCAGATGAGATACATGGAACGTTGGATGAATTCCACTAAACTCATCGGGTAGCTCCAATCGATAGGCCACCTCTGCTACTCGAGCAATGATTCGGAAAGGCCCTATATATCTCAGGCTTAGCTTCCTCGCTTCCTGAACCAGATGATCCCTTTCCAAGGCAAGATCTTCAACATAACTCTATCACCCACCTTGAATTCGATCAGTCTACGTCTCTTGTCGGCATACGACTTTTGTCTATCCTTTGCTGCTTTCATAAAGGCTTTGATCTTCTCAACTTTTCGGTCGTAGCATCGATCACCTCAATGCTCCCCAACTCCTTCTGGCCGATATCGCCCCAACACACGGGCATCCTACACTGTTTACCGTATAGCATCACATAAGGAGGCAAACCAACGATGGCATGATAACTCTTGTTACATGAGAACTTGGCTAACGGTAAGTGTTCGTCCTAACTTCGACCAAAATCAATGACGCATGCTCGTAGCATATCCTCCAGTGTCTGAATCGTCCACTCCGACTGACCATCTGTCTGGGGATGGTAGGCCGTACTGATATGTAGCTTTGTCCCCATCGTATCATGAAATCTATTCCAAAACTTAGATGTAAACCTAGTGTCACGGTCAGACACGATAGACACTGGTACTCCATGACGAGTTACAATCTCCTTGATGAACAGCTCCACCAACCTTTCTGATGAGTAAGTCTCTCAGATTGGTAAGAAATGATACAGGACTGGTTATAGGGATGGTCAATATAATCAGTCTCATAATTAGGAGAGTTTTAGAACACTTAACAGATCAAATGGGGAATCGGGTTTGTGAGATATGCTGAATCGATAATTTCAGATTCGTTGAGCTTAGATCTTAGGATTCATCATTTTCAGATCTGAGAATTCAAAATAAAGACGGGGTCGAAGTGTGTGAATCGAAGAACAAGGATGTGTGTGTAATGTATAATGTTATGATTTCATTGATATTGAATAACAAATTACAATGAAGAAACATGTACAAAAATGGATGAACATCAAACCCACCCAAAGGAGAGAATTTCTCCTTGGGTGGTGATTTATACTATGAAATACACAAACTTAAGAACTACCAGCCACTCACACACTTTGCAATAACCACACTTACAAAGTAGCACTAGTGGTTCTATTTATAATGTTATTTCATCATAACCTAATTTTGACTTTTCTTGTGGTCTTGATGTTGACTTTGTCTTGTTGACTTTGTCTTGTGTTTGTTTTGTTCTGTTTATCAACTTGGTCTCTGAACTTGTACAATGAGATCTTCAGTTGGCTTGATTGTGGTTTGGAAAGCTTTAGTTTATTTATTGTTGAACCCAACAATACTCCCCCTAAACTGATGCTTGCCAAACTTTGACTTGAAGATCTTCTCTGTCACATGTCTTCTTGATCAACTAATGTTCTTACACAGTTCACTGTAGTTCTCCCTCAGATTAAGCTTCTCCTAATGTATTTCTGATAAAGGATAGAATCTATTTGAGAATACTTAACGTATTGGATATGAGGTGTATCACTTTTGGATTATTGTTTGTTCATATCACACTTAAAGGATTAGAATGTATTAGGCATATGATAAGGCTTTGAACTTCAATAAACAACATCAGGAACATAAGTCAGTCTTGAAGACACTTCAACTCTTTGAATCTCTGAATTAACTTGATAATGGATGGTTCCAAGTACTTCAGAGAGTTTCTAACAGTTGTACAAATCCCGAATAAATCAATGATTATGTGACCAAGTTGATTTCTTCTTTTCTGTTGAATGTGAAATTGGATGTGCATGTCGTTTTGCAATCATCCGTATTCATCATGTTTCTTGCTTTTCTTGTTTGTTGTAGGCATCTATTCATCATCTTTCTTGTATTTCTTGTTTGTTGTTATGAACTGTCATCATCTGTTCATCATCTTTTTGTTATATTGATGATGTTGTTGTGATGTTAGTGTTGTTGATGTTGATGTTGTTGACGTTGATGTTGGTGATGTTGATGTTGGTGTTGATGTTGTTGTTGTTGATGTTGGTGATGTTGATATTGGTGTTGATGTTGTTGTTGTTGATATTGGTGTAGATGTTGTGCATTTGTTGATGTCATCAGCATCGTTTAAAACAAAGGCTGAAATTTGGATATAACATCCGCCTTAGATGTGTATACATCCGCATTTGGTAGCCTTACATCCACAACAGTTGCATTTGGCTGCCTTATAACATCCGCTTTACTTGAATCAACATAAGCATTAGTTCTTGTAACATCCGCATTAGTGAATCAGTATAAGCATTAGTTGCCTTAACATCCGCATTTCAACACAACTTTATCCGCATTTGTTAAGTCAACAGCCGCATTTGTTAGTTCAACAGCCGCATTTGTTAAGTCAACATCCGCATTTGTATAGTTGAATCTGCAACTCATCCGCATAGAAGCATAAGACAGCCGCATTTAGTTGTTAAACCTGGAACTCAGCCGCATTGGATCCCAAGTGAGAAATGCGGATGCCTTAGTGTGAAATGCGAATGTCTTGACTGAGAAATGCGGATGCCTTATGTTTCATCTGCATTTGTGAGGAATTCAGACCATAAACACCCGCATTAGTTGATTACAAATCCACATTTCTTTGGACAAATGCGGATGACTTGTTATTCATCAGCATAAGTCTTCCCTGTTCAACATCGATCCGAGTATCGATTTCAGCTTCATCTTAAATCATTCAGTTCGAAATCTTTGTAGGTTTGCTCAAAATCATGTAATTGGCTCGATCTTTACCTGTTCGAAGTAATTTTCTTCATGGTTGGATTTGTGGTTGGATTTGAAGGGTTGAACCGAATGTCTTCTGTTAAATGCTTTATCATCTTCAATTCGAACCAATTTTGAACATATTTGTTGATGTTCTGTGTATTTGTTGATGAACAGATTATGGTTTGATGAACAGATGCTTGTTCTTCAATTTCTGTGATTTTATTATTGTTGTAACATCTTTTAAGATGAAAACAGATCTGAAACATACATGAACCAGCAACCAACAGCTCTGATACCATTTGTTGAATCGATAATTTCAGATTCGTTGAGCTTGGATCTTAGGATCATCATTTTCAGATCTGAGAATTCAAATTAAAGACGGGTGGAAGTGTGTGAATCGAAGAACAAGGATGTGTGTGTAACGTATAACGTTATGATGTCACACCCCGAGCCCATGTAGGGAGGGATGTCATAGACCAGTAACAATATATGGCAGTGGAAACAAACCATCATAAGAGCACAAAAGGAGAGACATCACATGGCATTACAGTTTAAAGAAATACTAGGCAGATGTGGGTCTAACCACCCATACGAGTATAAGTTTCAACAATACAAATTGTTCCCAACGGAAATAAATAGAAATAAGTCCAAATTGTTTGAAATCAAAACAAGCCAAAGCCATGGTCACGGTGCTAGGTCAAGTCGTCTACACAGCTAGACTCCCTTCAAGGATTACCTGAAACATGCTCAAAAGAAATTGTGTCAACTAAAACATTGGTGAATCAAGTGCTTAAAGTTCAAAAACAAAAGGATTCAAAAGAATCCACATTTGATTTAAAATTCATAGATCATAGTATCATAGTTGTGGGGTCACAATCAACCCTGCACTCAGTCCCGGCTAGCCTCTTCTAAAGTTATGTTACACCGGCTAATCCCGAGGGAAGAACTGAGCCTCATATGATGGACCATACCGCCAGATGGTTCACCTTAGTATCTTATTAAACTTGTAACATGCCACAAACGACCCCGTAGGATCTCAGTGTGGTACCCTTCCCGTTCATCAAGGAACGCACTATGTGTAGGGGATTCCCCAAGTAGATCTACCCATATAAACAAGCGGTTCACACAAGATTAATGATTGTGATAAAAGTAAAAAAGTAGTTCTAACATTTCCACAACATATAGCAGCATATTATAGCATAGAAAAGTTCAGTTTAAACAGAGCATGCTTCACCCCAAAAAATAGTAGTAAAAAGGGGACACTAGAACTCACCTTAGAGCTTCAAGTAACGGGTTCTTCGTGTACCGGGAAGGTTTCAAGTTTAGCACCCTACCAACAAGATTAAGTGTTAAGCCACTAATTCTAAGGTCATACGAGGTAGATAATAATGTGTTAAGGGGTTAAATGTTCAACTAGTTTAGATTTGCCAAGGCTTGCATTAGAAAGTTTCTTTTATAGTAGTCATGGTTCTTATGGATAATTATAGGTTTTACACTATTAGGTCACTGATACTAGTTAAATTAAGTTACCAAGTGATTACATGTTCATAGGGTCGTTTATAAAGTTTTGGCAGAATTTACAGTTTAGACCCTCAAGTTTCAGAATTTACAATTGCTACCCTAAAGTTTGCTTCTTTACATTTAAGGGCCTTTTTGTCAAAAAAATAGATTTTGGAGTTAATAATACATCTTAATCAAGTTAAACTCCCAATTTTAGAACTTTAGAATTAGTTGGTAAACATGTGTTTTTACGTTACCGGTTATGGAGAAACCGGGGGTTTTTAACGGTAAGTATTAAACCTTATAATTTTATGTCTAAAAATTTTAAAGATTATATTAAGGACTTTTAATAAGTTTTTATAATCTGTTAAGAATGTATCTTAAGCCCTTTTGTTGAAAGTCCGTTTTAAGTTCGACCCGTTTAAAGCGCGTTTTTACCCGAAACCGATCGCTCGAAATCATGTTTGACCAATTTTTCACCAATTTAAGTCTTAAAGTTCTAATCTTACTGAAATAACAAGTTTCCCATAGATTTTAGGTTTATTCTTGTATTTCCATGAATTTCTTCCAAAAATCACCGGTTTTTAAAGCCCGTTTTTGACTAAAAATTTCATTTAAATGGTTTTTAGACCCATTTAACCACAAATTCGACCAATTCACTTTGTTAAATTTTTAGAGCCTGGAATTCTTTTAACATGGTTATACCTATGTCCTCATATTTTCAAGTCAATTTACCACCTTTTCGGGTTCCCGAATAAGTCAAAAATGCCTATAATCCCTACTATTTTAATTTTTTCAGCTTTTGAAAAGATTTCATATGCCAATAACATCCAAAACCTACTGAAAATCAGTTATAATACACGGATCTAACATGGTAACCATAATATAAGCTTGTATTTGGGAGATTTTTACCATTTTAGCCCTTTACACATGTGTAAAACATATTAGTTGTACCCATTCACCACCAAATCATTTTGTAAATTTCAAAACCGTTGTTAGGTGGTTTAAAAACCATTTTTAGCAGATCCCAAGCTTTGGTTACGGAGGGTTACAAAACATAAAGTTCATGGGTGTCAAAATCACCCAAAAGAGGGTTTTAGGTGTAACTTGTGTTCCACCCGTAGCATGACCAATATTTCGCATGAGATACCTCTAGTGGAAGTTAAAAGCTCCTCAGGAATGAGATGATAGCAGTGGACTTCTGTTAGAACAAAGAAGTAAGGGTTTTGGTGGATAGAAGAAAGACTAAACGACATAGTTTGTTTGGTAGGATGAAGCTTACTCTTGTATGGTTCACGATTTGGAGAGTGTGTAGAGTGATTTAGAACGGTCTGGAAGTCTTCAAAAAAGGGCTGGAAGAGTCGAGTTTGATGAAACCGTGTGTCAAAGGTCACAAGATAGCACCCTCTTGCTAGTATGAAGCTTTGACCGATGATGTTTGATGCTTGAACTTTGACTAGGGGGCTGAAATGAAGCTGGAACCGTGGGTGTGTGTGTGTTTCAGCTAGAGAGAGTTCGAGAGAAGAGGAGAAGAGAGTGAGAGGGAGAAATGAGGGTGGGTCAAGTGTTGCATGTAATAGGAGTGGAGGGAATGGTGGCAAGTTGGGTGGTGTAGAAGAGAAGAGATGGTGGAGAGGCGGGGTAAGGGGCGGCCGATCTTGGAGCTTTGTGGGGTGTAATAGTTTTAAAATTTTAATGAAAATTGTTATTGTGTAGTATTATTTTGTAGTGTAGTATTTTAAGTGGGTAATTTTATTAGTTGTTTACGTATTAAGTATGTATATGTATATGCTAAACCGTGAATTGTGTGTGTATGCACACATATTAATTGTTTCAATAAGATTAAATTTTGAAATGGACTAATTTGACTTTCCCGGAAAACGAAGTTATTCTATGCTAAGGCTTAGATCTGACAATCATGCAAATGGCACATGAAATAACAAAAATGACAATAATAGCAATAGTAATAATAACACTGATAGTAATAGTAATAGTGATATTGCATTAATATTAATTGTTAGAAATAATGATGGAGGGGTAAAGGTTAGGGTTATGGACCGGAGGTCGGTTGCATTCTCCCACCGTTTATGAAATTTTTGTCCCGAAATTTTAGCTTCTATAAGTTCCGGAATGGTGGGTCTGAAGAGATGTGGATAATTCTTTCTCAGATCGTCCTTCGCGCCCAAGTGAATTCAGGTCTCGCCTAGAATTCCATCTTACCTTGACCTGGGTATGCGACTTCGCCTGAGTTCTTGACCAACGGTCAGTAATCTCTACAGGCTCTTCCATGAAGTTCAACTTGTCATTAATCCTTGCTTCCTTCAGGGGTAACTCCATGGCTTGGTCTACCATGCACTTTTTCAAATTTGACACATGGAAGGTGTCATGTATGTGGCCTAGCTCTTGCGGTAGCTTAATGATACGCCACGGGCCAATTCTCGCTAGTATCTCAAATGGTCCTATATATCTCGGGCTTAGCTATCCTTTTCTTCCAAACCTCACAGTCCCCTTCCATGGTGCTACTTTTAGCATTAACCTGTCACCCACTTGAAACTCTAAGGTTTTTGCCTTCTGTCAGTATTTCTTTGACGGTCTCTGGCCGCTCTTAAATGCTCCTAATATTTAAATATCTTGTCGGTGGTCTCCATCACCATGTCGGGTCCCATTACTTGACTATCCCGATCTCATCCAACTCAATGGTGATCGGCATTTCCTTCCATATAGGGCTTCATGGGGCTGCTTTTATACTTGCGTGATAACTATTGTTGTAGGCGAAACTACTAGAGGAAGATGGTTATCCCAGTTTCCTCAAAGTCAATCACACAAGCCTTAGCATCTTCCAAGGTTTGGATGGTTCTTTCACTCTGACCGTCAGTTTGTGGGTGGTAAGCAGTGCTTAAATCCAGACGGGTTCCTAAAGCCCGCTGGAGTGGACTTCCAGAAACGAGAAGTGAAA